>JAECMU010148306.1:0-13566 GCA_016106625.1 Dracogyra subfuscus | reverse complement strand
GAGAGGGAAGATTACTAGATAAGTCATTGTTTGTTGCCATTTATGAATTATAACAGTCAGTAGGATTATTATTAGTACTGCTAACTGGACTGTGTGTATTGCTCACTGATCTGCACGGTAAGAATTATTAATTTTACTGTTTTCAGAACAATTTAGTCCTATTTAGGATATCTTTAGTTGAGGTAAACCGGCCTCGATCGCGCAGTGTTTAAGTCATCGGACTACCGGCTGGTACATACAGGGTTCGCATCCCGGTACCGGTACTAGCTCCAACACACAGCGAGCTATTAAGGGTTCAATGGTAAAGCCACTACACGATATTCACTCTCACTAACCAACTAACAGATAGTTGAGGTGTGTGTCCAGGACAATGTGCTTGAACCTTAACTGGATATAAGCACGAAAATAAGTTGTAATAGAATAAACGGGGGAGGGGGATAAAGGGTTAGTATAGTTTTGGAAATAAAAATGTACTAGTTGTGTTACTGATACAACACCATAATGTTTTATTAATGACAAAGTATTGCTGTGTGTAAACTGTTTAGTATAGCTAATGTTTTTAAATGTGGTACAGACATGTAAAAAAAAAATTTGCTTAACGACACATCGATTGATTAATTAATTATCGGCTAATGGATGTCAAACATTTTGTAATTCTGACTCGTAATCATCAGAGGAAACCCGCTGCATTTTTTCTGATCCAGCAAAGAACCTTTTATATCCACTTTCCCTCAGACAGGAAAACACATACTATGGTCTTTGTCTAGTTGGAACGAAAAACAACAACAATCAGCTGAATGGATCCACAAGCAGCTTAAGCGAGCACTCAACCGACTGAGCTATAATCGCAGTGATATATTAGAGTAATAGTTTTTACTGTGGCTGCATATGGATGCGAGTGTTCAGCAATATCCCAATACAAACTGTGGCTATTGGTTGTCAATAATAAATGAAGTAATGGTATACCAAAAACATTAAATAATTTCAGTTTTAGAAAAAACAGCGTGTGGAGCTGTGGTATAATAAAAACTCACTGCGAGTCAAAAACCATAAACACTAATTTAACTAATTCATTTGTGATAGTTTCCACTATGAGTGAGTGAGTGAGTGAGTGAGTGAGTGAGTGAGTGAATAAATGAATGTTTGACGATACGGTTTGTTATATGTTCATATACAAGAATAGCACATACCATGTATAGTTTAAAATAATAGCATGTCAGTTGCAGGTTCTATAATCCTTACCAGGTTCGATGAACAATATAATATATATATATAATTTTTTTAAATTATTATTATTATTTTATTTTATTTTAATTTGGGGGGGTGGAGTGGGTAAATAACTTCAGTTTTAATTTGACGTCAGAAGAAAAGTAAACGTGTTTTGGAAATAACATTTTAAAACAACACCATTTTTGTGTGCATTTTAGAAAACAATCGGCTCACAAATAAATAATTAGTAGTACTACTACCATAGTAAGAATACGGCGCTCCATGTGAGAAGGACTATAGCTAATTAACAAGGACAACTCTTCGATGGTGTGTTCAAGCAGATTGGCACTACACTTCAAACCATCTTAACCCTCAGCTAAACCTTGCTCCTTCAACAACAACAACACAAAATCATAAAATAAACTAATGACGACTCGTGTTGTTTGTGACAATCGTGATGCCCATACTCGGTGATCAAGGATTGCTTTTAACTTCAGAGGAGTCTGGCACACAACGAGTGGATTTGCGCATCGTGTTGCTTAGCAACCAGTGGTATCACTGTTCAGTTGACAACAATGGCCGTCAAGTTGCGTAGATGGAACCGACGTATCTAGTCTTTTTATTGATTGCAAATTGTCTGGCTTGCACAGGTGAATGAGGCCAGTGATTTTGAGCAACTGTAACTTATTCAGTGCGTAATCTATTGAATTTTATTCTGTGAGAGATAAAAGGATAATTATTGTAAATCGATAGTACATACAGAGGTTATAATAATACGTTATATTTTAATATAGTTTTACTGAAAGTAATTGTGAGAATGTGTGTATGTGTGGTTTGCGTTATAGAGTTATTGAGGATTTTTTCCTGTAAATAAAATCCATTTTATTTATTTATTTATGTATTATTTTCATAATCATAATCACCATCACCATCACCATCACCATTACCATCACCATAATCATGTTGTTGTTTTTTACTATTATTATTATTTTTTTTTATTTTTTTATTATTATTATTATTGATCACTGTACGGAAGCCTATATTTATCACACGTTCATCTGCTCGTCGTTAAGATGAATGTAGAGTTTTATTTCTTTTTTTCTTTTTTTTAATTTTCAAGCGTGAGTTGTCATTTCATGGCTGTGTTTAATGCTAATAATAGTTAGTGAAAAAAGAAATGTGTGCACCCATTTGACATATCTCCCTAGGGAGAGGTTAACACACTGGGTTGTACTTGGGATGCAAACTCAGAGTCTGTAGGCCTGAGGCCGAAGCCCAAAGACGTATAGAATTCCATTTATATAGGAGCTCGGGAAGGTGAGGCTGATTTTTACCCGAATGTCTAAAACGTTTTTGCCAGAAATCGAAAATTTGCTCCAGTCGGGGGGGGAGGGGGAGTTTGACAACCTGACCCCGTCTCATTTTTTTTTTTTTTTCTATAGTTAGCTCCTTAAAACTTAAAGAAGGATTTTCAGTTACACTTATTCGTATTCTGCTGTTCGAATAGTTAAAACAACCATGGCCGTCCAGACTGGGCCCCAAAGGAGCCTCATATGTATACATTTCTTTTTTTCCACATACCGACTCCAAACCGCAAGGCTCAATGGGTAGGTATAAACCACTTGCGCCGATCAGTGATCCATAACTGGTTCAACAAAGGCCATGGTTTGTGCTATCCTGCCTGTGGGAAGCGCAAATAAAAAATCCCTTGCTGCTAATCGACATAAGAGTAGCCCACAAGTGGGGACAGCGGGTTTCCTCTCCAAATCTGTGTGGTCCTTAACCATATGTTTGACGCCATATAACCGTAATTTTTTTTAATAATAATAAAAATAATAATACATGTGAACCATATTACAAGGGAGCCACGAAGCTTGAGGTCTTGATGTGACTCGGGACTGTTAACACATGAAACGGTGTTGTTGAAATTAAAATTGGTCTATTAAAAAATCGCATGATGTATGTCCGAATAAGAAAACACGCCACACAGAGTCCCTGGCCTTTCAGGGTCCGAATCCGGGGCAGACATGCTCGATACCTTCGTGGTATATGAACGTGTTCAAATATTAAGCACGCACGCCATACAGGCGTATTTTGAGGATACTGATACATGTATGTTCCTGTGATTACTGTAAGTCTAGCACCAAATTCACAAACTACTATATGACAGCATTATAACACGCCGGTGATCTAAAGGATTAATTCAGACTGAATATCTAAAAGGTTATTTACTTAAGTATACCAACACAGTCTAGAGTAATTATTGTATTTTTCCAAAAGACATGCACTATGTACATTACTATGGTGTTTATGTCTGGGTAAGTTGTGCCAGTGTCCCGACTCTGCTCCTGTTAAATTTATTATTGCTGACCGATACGTATTGTTAGTTAAGGAACCGTGGCAGCCTTGTACAAACATTGTTTTACCAAGGGTTTAACCATTTAGAGCTTAGGGTTTTACAAAAAGGTCGACATTATGGGAGACAATTATTCTAATACCACTCTGAGAATACAATTGTAGACTTCACAAGAACCCGAGTAAATATATTTAAGAGTAACACTTTGTGATAACCTGTACGTTAGTGCCTGTATTCATTTCACTCAACTAGCAACAAGTTAAAGTTTCTTTTGTTTAACATCACGACGTGATTTATGAATCACCGGCTATTGGATGTTAAGCTTTTCGTAATTATGATTTATAGTCTACCATTAGTAGCAAGGGATGTTTTAAATGTACCATCGCATCCAACAGACAGGATAGCACATACCACTGTCTTTAATATACCAGTCGTAGTGCACTGGCAGGAACCAAAAAAAGCTCAGTTGGCCACTCGACGGGGATCGATTCTAGGCGAGCACTTTACCAGTTAGTTTTGAACTCAAAATGTTGGAGAACTCTTTACATGTAAGAAGGAATGTTTTGTATCGATAAGATTTAACACAAAAGAAGTACATGTAAAATACAGGAGGCAGATGCCATTTTTAAAACGACTATTTTTCTACTACTAATACATCAAATCAAAAAGCATGCAAATCAGTTCTAAAACAAATCGGTCAAATTGAAAAAAAGACAGTTAAATACCATTTATAAGACGGGTGCTAAAATTACACAAGAAGTATCCCAGTGCACCAAATGAAAAAGAAAAATGGATATTATATTTATTTTAATAGAAGGCGGCACGGTAACATGTGTCCGTTCGTACGGCAGTGTCCCTAAGTAATGGGTTATTCAGCAGCGAATTTTGTTTGAGTATTGATCTGTAATATGTTTCAGTGTCATATACAATTGTACCGTTTAAATATTCACGTTATGTAGCAGTAACATACGCTAGTTTCAATACTATAATCATTTGGACTCGTGAATACTGTATGGACGTTTCTTGTATAGTATTATATAGCCTTTACGTAATCAGCTTGCGATTCCTTACTTGAACTTTGTGTTTTAATGGTAGAAAATATGCTGTTTGATTATCGAACACGTAGAGAACAAATACTGCTTCTGTTTCTGTCTTTCCTCCCTCGCTCCTCCCTCTCTCTCTCTCTCTCTCTCTCTCTCTCTCTCTCTCTCTCTCTCTCTCTCTCTCTCTCTCTCTCTGTCTTTTTAATGAGTTTATTGCCCCCCAGATCAGTTGACAGTGTCAAGGTTGGGGAGCCTTAAATCATTACCTTACAAAAATACAAGTATATATTCATGCACATACACATACACTTATAAATATGTACATTCATACATCGCATATTATGAAAGTTAATTTCAATATAGAAAATATATTAAATTAAAATTCATTAATCAGTTACATTAAATAATTATATTAAAAAGAAAATCCATTCTTGCTAAATAGATAACTAAATAGATCATTTTTAATTGCAATTTTTAAAAATGTTGATGGTTTTACAATGTTTTATACACTATTGAAACAACTTCTGGTTACATGCAATTGAATTTGTTTAAAAACAATACATAAATATTAATACAATAATGGTTTTGATCTGAGGGGGGCAGGGGAGAGATAATGGAAAGATGAAATGAATGGGGGAAAAAGAGGAGAGATAAACAGAAACTAAAAAAGAGAGAAATAAGCATGTATTAATGTTTTCTGATTCTGCTGAAGTTTTCGTATATCCAAGCAAGCCCAGATTTTTCTTTAGGTTAACAAAATGTGCATTTATGAGATTGAAGAAAGTAGTATCAATTAATTCTCCGATTTTCGTGCTAAAAGATTCAACCATTTCTCCCAATATTCATTAAATTTGTCATACTGGCAATTATTTAAATAAATACATCTTTCTATTTGGAATTTAGTTTTCAGGATATTTTCAATGGCCTTTATTTCTGTTCATATTTAAATTGCATAAATATATTACTATCGTGATGTGTATGTAGGCATATTATAGGTAAGATGGCCTAGTACCTAAAAAAATTATTTATTTATTTTATAATTTTTTTGGTGTGTGTGTGTGTGTGTGTGTGTGTGTGTGTGTGTGTGTGTGTGTGTGTGTGTGTGTGTGTTGATTGTTTGTTTGTTTTTAGGGGGCTTAAGCAATAAAATATGTTTCACTGAAATCACGTCATACTAGGAGTGATATTCAATAGATATTTAGTTCGTGCTGGTGTGTCGCAAAATTCATTCATTAGTTGGCCATCGCGTTCAATTATTATTTAATCTGTCAGAAAAATACGAAAAGTGCACTTCTGGTTCAAAAGTATTTTGTGTCTTGATTGAGGCCATAATGGCATTTTACTGTGCCCTAGTTCCCTTTGTTAATAGCCCTAGTTATTACAGTTTAGGTGTGACCCTGTTTAACCCAACAACAGATGCAATAAGTGAATAACAGCACTAGAACACAGGTATAATAATGTAATTCATCTATTAAAAAAAAGGTTTTTAAATCTTCATACGTCCGTTCCTCTTGCCATTCATTCATTCACATACACACGAGTACGACAACCCTTTAAATGAATGTGACTAACTGCTTTACGTCAATTCCACATTCCATTCGCTTTTATGCAGCTGTGCTGGCCTTGCGTTGCCCTTTACAAACGTACACTGTCGGGTATGCACCTATTTTTATCGGGTATCTATCAACGGCATTTGATAAGCTAACAAAAACATGGATTTTCGACAGCTATTCGGTCACTTGCACAGTTATAACAAGACAATGATCATGGCTATGTCATTATCGACTTGGTCCTAACAACCTTTGTGTTGTCGTGCACATTATACTGACAAAAGTACTTAGAGATGATGGTAGTGTGTCACTTCCAATGCACTAAGTCTCAACAACTTCTGTACTGTATTATAATATTTCACACACCTTTGTCACGTAACTACTAGCAGTACCGCTGACCGACGGAGATCATTATTATAGTAGTAGTGTGTCGCTTTCACTGCAGTAGAGAAAATAATATGTCAGGACGCGGTTAATGTTTGATGAATGGCTGGCGATCGAAGGTTTACCGACTCTTCATTATTGTGACAGGTACGCTAGGAAAACTAGTACAACAGGATCTCGTCGTATTATGTTCGACGACCTTTCATAACAGGAGTCTGTGAGTCAAAAATTGAAGCACAACAGTCAGACCACAACAGGTTTGTGTTTAACTTTATATAAGGTCACGGAAGCCTGTTTGTAGTGAAATCGCGTGTGGACCTGGCTTTCTTGTTGGAGGACTTAAAAGGCAGACGATATAAACAGACGATACGAGCAGACGTGACTGACTAGCAGACGTGTGGCTGCGCGCGGAGTGCGAACGATCGTGCGACGAGTGGAGATGTGTCGTATAGTAAATAGTATGCCGTTCGGTCCTTCTTTGTAGGTAGCGCGTGGTTGGGGACGGCCAAGAGGTGTTGTTGGTGAATCGTGACGGGTTGCTGGTGCCGCATGTTGTTTCACATGAAGCTCGAGGTCGCGAGTTCGACACACGACGATGCCAGAGTCCTCGACATGGATAGCTTACCTGTGTCGTCTGACCGTTTACCTTTTTCTCCTGTCGTCTGCTGTCAGTGCTGTGGGTAAGTTGGTTTATGTTTTCCTTTCTTTGTTTATTATGACATGTTCCGGGTCTCTTGTCAAGTAGAATGTTTATTAATTTGATGATCATCATTACATTAAAAATTCAAAGTAACTAAAATATACATATACAAATATTTTGCGTTATAATGCACGTTGGTTGTTAAAATTACGTTTGACAACAACGTCTGGCAACATAGAATTAAGTTTGCAATATTACCAGGGCGTACCACACGGTGGGTGCTGGTAAGAGGCAGCTGTCAGAAAAATACGAAAAGTGCACTTCTGGTTCAAATGTATTTGGTGTCTTGATTGAGGCCTTAATGGCATGTTACTGTGCCCTAGATCCCTTTGTTAATAGCCCTAGTAATTACAGTTTAGGTGTGACCTTGTTTAACCCAACAACAGATGCAATAAGTGAATAACAGCACTAGAACACAGGTATAATAATGTAATTCATCTATTAAAAAAAAAGTTTTTAAATCTTCACTATATTAAAGGCTGTTTAATCAGTGTTAACTTACATCAAGTGAGAAGTTCAAATGGAGTTTCAAAAAGAAAGTTTGTTTTGTTTAACGACACCACTAGAGTACATTGATTGATTAACCATCGGCTATTAGATGTCAAACATCTCGTAATTTTAATACATAGTCTTAGAGAGGATACATTTATCCATTAGTATCAAGGGATCTTTTCTATGCATCATCTCACAGACAGGATAGCACATACCACGGTCTTTGATATACCAGTCGTGGTGCACTGGCTGGAACGAGAAATAGCCCAATGGGCCCATCAACGGGATCGATCCTAAACCGACCGCGTATCAAGTGAGCGCTTTACCATTGGGCTACGTTCCGTCTCCAACAGTTTCAATTTTTTTTTTTTATTTTTTTTTTTTTTGGTTTGTTTAACGACGCACTCAACACATTAAATTACGGTTATATCGGCGTCGGACATATGGATATGTCGAGAAAAAACCCCAGTGGTCAGCTGACGGGGATCGATCCTAGACCGACCGCGCATCAGGCGGGCACTGTACCACTGGGCCACGCTGCCCGCTCCAACAGTTTCAAATGCATACATGTTACATACTAATTATTTACATTAATGTAGTTGTTTTCTATATTAAATTTGTACTTTAAACGTGGTCAGATACAACAGAAATACGATATATTTCAATGTACACTTATTAATATAAAATATTAATGTGTATATATTTTTCTTAGCCGCAAGGTCCAGATGCATCTGCTGTTTATTACGTTAGTTTTGTTTTTCTGATTTTTGTATGTGTTGAAATATAGAAAGAATCGCCTCCATTTCCAGGTACTTAAACTATTTATAATTTAAATATACATTAAAATATTTATCCTCTGATAAAACCGGTTTTTGTATCTGTCTCTTGGTATGTCTGTTTGTCCGTTTGCCTAAACATTACCTTCCTTTCTTTCATAATTTAAATCACATTTATTCATCACAATCTATTACTTGTAATGCTTCTAGTGTTTGATCTTTTTCATAAAACACTAGCTAATTGAATCAATTTAAATCAATTTCTTATAAACATACAAGGGGTAACTCAACAAAAAGCACTTGTTATTTCTCCGACAAAATAACCAAAAAGCCACGAAACTGTAAAATTGTGCCTTGCCCTTTTATAGTGAATAAACGACAGTAATAAAAGAAGCGTTCACTTGTGTTCAAATGGTAAGTGTTGCGAATCGAGTGATAAATAATTGACCAAACATATCGTTTAGCAGTAAATGTTCTGAAGTCACGTGTCTGTAGCTTTGGAAACAACATAAATTATTATACAGTAAAAAGACGTCAATTGTTTGATCAGTTTTGTAAGTGTTGGAGACGGAATGGGGACGGGGACGTTGTTGGCGTATGCAGTAGACGTGTGAAATGCGTGATGGTGAGGACGAGTTCATAAATCCGTCTGTTTTCCAAGTTTAATGGCATTTGACCAATTCCAGAGTTTTATTTCAGGCAAATGTCGTGCAATTCTGTAAATTTTGGGGGATGGTGGTGGTTGGTGTTACTTAATATCAACCAAAACCCACGAAGAGGTATGCTCGTCGTTGATGTATGACGCGAAAAACGTAAAAAAACCCACACTAATTTTAATAAACAATTATTGTTATTAAATTGGATTTGTATGGTACTTTATTGTACAAAAAATGGAAGGCTATTAAAAACCGTTCTAGTTTAAAAGTGAACAACTTTAAACTCTTCTAACATTAAACCTTATTCCGCACTATATGCTCAATAGTTGTGTAAAGAAACTGTTAAATAGTTGGTTTCGCTTTTCTGTGTCCATCACCCTATGGTGCACTCTTTCTGAACGCTATATTTTGTTTTTGGTTTTATTTATTATTATATTTTTATTTCTGTGGCAGGACGATTAAGCATTAAGTGTGTGCCCACGATCTAACAGCTTTGATTTCATGCTGGTGATTTCTAAAGCTTCCCAGCATGTTGTTGCATATAGTATTTTGAAGTCTTTCATAAAAAAAAATGTGTTTGCTTTGTATCTCATTCAGATGTCAGTTTGTAGCAAAACTTTCCAAATAATTGCTATGTAAGAATTGTACATAACATCTTTATAATAGATCGTTAGTCCTTAACTGATGATGTCATCGTGCTTTTATTTGTCAACAATTCAAGCATTTCATCCTAGACATACCACCCACTCACACGGACTACCTAGCCAAGTAGATATAGGGTTGGTGTAGGAAAGGAGGAACTAACCTGAAGTTCAGCCAGTCATTTTTCGCTAATGTTTCCGAACTCAGTTGACTAGTTCCCGAAGTGGTCATTCGGTTTAACGTAAAGCGCATATAAACCAGTCTAAATGACGTTTTATTGCTCGGTCTTGCTGAACTCACCACTGAGGTGCAAAACGTTATGAGCTTAACGTTTAAACAAAATGATCACATAGGGGAAAACAGTCAAACAGTTCGCGAACGTTAGCGTCATTCGCTGTCGCTGAACACGGGGCGGAATTGAGTTGAGTCAGACAAAACAGAAAAACGCTCGATAGCTTTAAAAAAAACCCTGTTGTTTCTGTTGGGGTTTTGGGGTGTGTTTTTTGTTGGGGGTAGGGTGGTGGGAGGGGTTTTGCCTTCTTTATTGTTGTTGATTTGGGTTTGATTTTGTGGGTTTTTTTGCACTTTACGTCAAACCGAATTTCCGCATCGGGAACCAATTAAGTTGATGTTGTTTGCTAGTGCTGAACGCAGACAGTTCAGGTTCGTTCACTGGAACAGTAATTGGCTGTGTCGCGAAGTCGGGTTTCTTCTCTGACACTGGACTTATTCATTTTGTGATACCTAAATAAATTGGAGCGTCTCCCTATACATTGTTTGTATGACATTCAGATATGTTATGTGATTGGCATAATTTGTGATTTTAGCCCCTAACATTCCAACCGTAGTTGTCTTTAGGTTTCGTCTCCTTCCTCCTGTGAGGTTTTCTGTCATTCTGTTCTTTGTCAGTCTGTCCCACGTATAGCTTTTCGACGCTTTTTGTTTTACAATTCTTAAAGATATTAAGCTGAAATTTAGTATATGTCTTCTTTAGCACGTACTGTTGCAGATCACGTTTACCTTTCATGGCGATTTACCTATTTCGCAAAGAGTTATTGCCCATTACGTTAGAAGACACGAAACTTTGGTAGGCCCGGTAGGGGACATGTATTGTTTTAGCTTGTTTAATTTAACTTTTGGGATGTAGATATCACAACCACGCCGCCCACCACACTCTAACGCCATGCTGAGCTAAGACACAGCCCTTACGAACCCAAACTATCGTTGTGCTGGGTGTTGTTAAGTAAACATTCCTTTCCTTTCGTTTATTTGTATGAACAACCATACACCATTCAAGTTACAACTTCAAAACCCAAGCCCTCAAAACTTCACGTATAATCTGTAATAAATTATGTGTTCCAATACGCAGGTCTTAACAGGTAACAATAAATTTGTCAGCGAGATAAAATCATTGAAATACGAACTGCTTTAATCATATGAGTATATATATATCCTCCAATCTACTCCACGTGGTATTATCTGATGTCGTTTGATGTTGGACTTGAAAACGAAATTACGGTTCACACAGAGGTACTAATGGACTAAAGCCATTGACTTGTTTTTCGTTTTTCATGGATTACGTTAAAGTAGCTTCACGGAAACATGTTTAGTACTGAAATATATTGATAATCCATTCTTATTTTGTAAGGTACAGGGTTGGGGCTTTTCCTGCAGTTCTTTGTGAGTTCTGCTGAACTGTACAATGTGTAGATCGCATGTAAATGCCTTTTGTTTTATCATACTAGACATTTCGTTTATATATTACTCATGGTTTGGTAAATTTCTCATCATAAACCTCTGACATTTTGTTGTTTTTTCGTTGTTGTTTTTTGTTGTTTTTTTAGATGTTTTTGGTGGGAGGTTGTTATTTTTTGTGTGTGTGTTTTTTTTAAATTCAAATTTTAATTCGGAGCTTCATACACATATTATTACAGTATATAATGAAATGTTACATTTTCTGTTAAAACACACAGTTATTAATACAAGAAGATATGTATTACATGTGAAGTACTCTACTAAGATATTTCCACTTATTTCTTATTGTACTAGTTTTTTCCAGGAGAGGGGAGGGATAAAGATAAAGAGAACACAAATCAATCTGCTTATAACAACGTATGTTAACTAAACATGAACTATAATAGTTTTTTCATTCTACAAATATGTATATAGTTTTTTTTTTATTAAAAGCAAACAAAGTTTAGTTTTTTTAATTTATTTATTTATGTTCATGTATTGTGATTCTTTTTTGTTACCAAATTACAAAATATTTCACATTCAATAAGCAATGATTAATACATCTATGTACTTGGAAAACCCATAAATAACCAGTATATAACCAGTTACTTCAATATAGAGCCTTAACGGAGCATACGGTGTTTTTTAAACTATGTTAGTAGTGTTATTTCGGTATTGCGTTAGGAGAGAGATTAATATACTAGTATTAGCCAGCGATATTACCACTTTAAATGCTAATTACTGTACCTCACATTCATTGACAGCTCGTACTTCTGTTATGAGAATACGTTATTCTAAACATTTTGGTCAATGTTCACACATATATGACAGCTATTATAATACATATTATAACAATATATATGTTCAGCTGTGGAGTGTAATAAGGTTATGTGCACGTGTAGCAACTGTGTCAAGACTGTCATATGTAACCTTGTATGTGTTAACAATACCAAGCACGCTGTAACCTCGTAGCAGTAAGCGTGAACGGGAAAAGAATGTCTGTGCAACGCCATCACGGCACATTGTTAAAAATCATTGGCTATTACGTGTCAAATATATAATGATAGTCATGCATAGCTTGAAATACAAAACAAAAAATCCACATTGCTTCAATAATCTCTATTTCAAGGGCGGACTCCAACTTTATTTTAAAGGGAATGTATCTTTTCTGTTTACGTACACAACACGAATTTAAAGCATTCAGTATTACATTTAGTATGTGATATGACCTTATATAACCCCTGTCCATCACATTATTCATATTGAAGAATACCTTTGAATCATGGATTGGTCCGTCTATTATGAACTGCAACACATAATTTATACTCGATGACAACATATAAGACAGAATATGCCCCTAGCTGTCAGCTGCTGATATTTTTTCCATCTAATAACTATAAACCAAGTGTTGGAATTACTTTTACATCAGTACTGGCGTGTCCAGCTGAGGAAATAATTGCCCAATTATTTGGAGATAAAGGTCTGTGTGCTTGATACCGTAACATATAGATCGCTTCTTGACAAAACAAGAGTCTGTAACGCTATAGTAAAATAATTATTTTATATAACATCTAGTAACAGCTGCTGCTTAAACAATAAACCAAGTTGTCTTAACACGGTTGCATATCTTTTATATATATATATCTTAGTCATCATTGGATGCTACGTTAATGCACTGTAATGGACTGAATTAGTCGAACATAATACTCGCTAAGAATCGTGGGTATATTAGTCGTTGAATAATAATTATATATGTCAAGGCGACTCTATCACGTTATGTATTGTGGTGACTTTTTAAGTGTTGTTTTATTTAGCTTTCGTCGCGTTGTCCCTGGTTTAATGGCAATACAGGTGAAAAGCAGTGTCGCGGAGACACACATTAAACACACAAACATTAGCTGTTACGGCTGTAGGTGTCAGTGAGAGTATCTTGTTTTACAGCTTATCGTAAACACCGTGCATGTAAGAGTTCTCATAGTGCCCGATTTTAGTGTGTGTGTGTGTGTGTGTGTGTGTGTGTGTGT
>JAECMU010148300.1:4845-15287 GCA_016106625.1 Dracogyra subfuscus | reverse complement strand
ACCTTTATTTACATAGAGTTGGACAAAACATGTAAATGTTTGTCCTCATAAGGGGCTCAGAGCCCTTTGAACCCCACCCCAGTTCCCACGGGCTTGATATGCTGATAGTCTTGCATAATATTATAGTATTCTATTTGAACAATTTCTCATGCGCGCCTGCAGTGTAAGTTTGACATCACGAAATAAAAGCAAATAATTAGATATGTTAAATCAACTTACGTGCATTTGGTTGCAGATACAGAAACATCTACTCGAGCGTAGGTTATCTGACATATGCACGTGTCCGTCAGTACTATAGTGAAAAAGAAAATGATTTATGTTGAATCAAAACTGTAATGTGAACATAATCAACGCGCAGTGGAATGCTATATGTATATATTATATGATTATACACCACTTCCGGTCTCGTTGTCATGGTTTCTTTTGTTAAAAGTGTGTGTGTATTCAATTCGGAGGTCCCAAGACCTAAACTGTAGAGATATGCACCGACACACCTAATAAACTGTGGCTATATCTTTATAAATACCAGTTCAATTTAACTTGATCAGTCCACATTCGCCGCCTCATTGAATCATATGGTACGAAATGTTTTTCTGTTTAAAAATTAATTTTAATCTTGAAAGACGTTAAATAACGCACATTTAAACAAATCACTAAAATAACTAATGAAGTACAAACATAATAACTAACATAAACATACCAACAGGATAATTCTACCTATTTGGATTAAAATTAACAAATTAAGCCGGTGAAAATATTTTTAAAATAAGGACACCATGGTTAAATACAACATGTTCTCTTTCATGGAAACGCTTTGTTTTAGACAGAACAGTTATAAAAGGCTCCAGTATGTTTAGGAAGAGTTAACATATTCCACCTGTGAAGAAAACTGTTTACGTATGATTGATATGTATCATATCGCCTGTGTCGTTACACCTTTAATAAATGCATTCAGGGGTCGAAATATTGCCTTTGAGGTCGGGTTTGATTTAAACTGGTCAATATCACCACAAGCAGGAAATATGTTTTATCTGCCGTCACCACAGATATCATCAAACAACAACCCAGGGGACCTTATAGTTATATTATATATTATATTATAACATAACCATGGCACCATCGACATTTTTGGCTGGTGGTACCTATAGTTTTCCGACTTTCCGGCCATTAGTTTACATATACAATACTCACACATTGTTTTATGTGAAATATATCTAGAACGGAATATATGTAAAAGTGGTTCCACGACAGAATGATGTAAATAATTATAAACAGCGACATTTGCTGTAATGTTTCTTTTTTACAAGTTTATTTATTGCCTTAAAGGGACATTTCTGAGTTTGCTACAATTTTAAAGATGTTATCGACTAACAGAAACTTTTTAACGATTGTAATTATATACCAAATATATATTTCTGCATAATATATTAGTGGGTGTATATTAAACGTGGTTCTGATTGTTCTAATATTTGTACCAGATTAAATTGCATAAATTTGCTAAAATATTGTTTTGTCTAACGTACGAAATTATTTTAAGAAAAAATCCAATTTGGGCTTCTTACAAATATTAAGGCGAACTGAAACACATTGAATATACAGACATTGATATTCTATGTTCGTGCTGGGGTGTCGTTAAACATTCATTCATTCATTCATTCATTCATTTGATATTCTAAACAAGAAAATATATTTAATATGTAAGTTTAATCATAAAAATATGTTATTAGTCGGAAATATCCTACAATGCAAACTCAGGAATGTCCCTTTAAGTTTTACAACTCATCAATAGACAAAATAAAACGTGTTTGTATGCAATGTGTACGGTATACTGGTGGTGAATAATATGTCCAGTAGTTGTCTTATATCAATATATCGGTGACAGTTCAGTATACAATGGAATTCATCTTCGATTTCATTGGAATTACAAACAGTGCATTTGTTTTAAAATATTGATAAAGACTTTGATGTTGTTTTTATTCTACTATAGCATTCATTCATAAATACATCCCGTAATATATATATGGGGATTTTTCTATGGTCAAAATATCATATCTACCATTTCAAAATGTCATATATAATCTAAACAAATCTTACTGTTTTAGTCTGATATTCGTTAACCAACTGTCTTCATATTGCTGTATTTCTACATAAAGAGCCCGTAAAATATAATTATTAGTGGTATATAACTTTATCCAAAATTTAAACATTCTTAATTTTCTCATTATTGGCATCGAAAAGCGCCCTAATTCTCTGTACCTACTCCCCTGCGCGTGCTGTAACCCACCGTTGTGCAGGGGTGTAACATTCTCTTTGAGAATGGCCAATAGGCCTACTGCACAAATTGAAATATTTAGTAAAATATTCAGTATCCGTAAAATTCTGTGATACTTGTATTTGTATTTTTGCACAGTTCTTTACACTGTTTTTGTTTCAACCTTGAATTTTTATATTGATGTTGATCATCACTTTATTTATTTGCATTACCATAGTTTGACACCCAGTAGCCGATGTATTTGTCGTGCTGGAGTGTCGTTAAATATTCATTCATTATTATTATTATTACTTTACCTACTCCTGGTATCTTTTTACAAAATTTTACATGCAATGTTTTTTATTTCAAACACCATTTTCAAATGACGACCACATACAAAAATCCTTTATACAGATATCAACCGTTGAGTGCTGGGGTGTCGTTAAACATTCTGTTCTATTCTATTATATGCTATTCTATGCTATTCAACAGATGAGTGTCACAGCCAATTCATTTTGAAATCGGTTACATGAGGTGTTTGGGTGTTTTGGGTGAATATCGTTCCTTTCACAGATTTGTACCAGGCGAGTCAACAAGAGAAATTGACACCTTGCCATCAGCTATAACACGAGCGCGATACACCGCTGCTACATACTGCTTTAGCAATATTTAGGGCCATCGGAGCAGGAGCGGCGCTTCCCCTCACCCACGTTTTAAAAGGTGTTTTATGTTTCCCATATACTATTAGAACACAATCTATAATTGTATTATCACTGTGTAGATTCCGATCGTGTTTTCCCCATCATAACTAGTGCCCTATGACTGGCATATCAAAGATCATATCAAAGATCCCTGAAAGTATGGCGGAACGGGTTTCCCCACTTAAAATCTTTGTGGGTTCTGACCATAATGTCCGACGTCAATATAACCATAATAAATTGTGTTAAGTGGTGCGTCATCAATCAGTTCTCCTCTTAACCGTCGTCAGAACTACTGCGCATAATATAGAACCGCCATGTGTGAATTTCAGCAGGGGATAGGAGTGGGATATAGACTGGTGAGCGAAGTTTATTGGTAGGGGGAGAGTCGAGTATACATTGAAAAGAATCATGAAAATGTGCTTGAGGTGGTGGGTGGGGCTAGTTGACGCCTGGGTCCCCTTGCCTGCACTCGAACCTGCTGTCTCCCTCCAGATGAGCGGGCAGCATAGCCCAGTGGTACAGTGCCCGCATGATGTGCGGTCGGTCTAGGATCGATCCCCGTCAGCTAACCACTGGGGTTTTTCTCGACATAACCATATGTCCGACGCCGATATAACCGTAATTACAATGTGTTGAGTGCGTCGTTAAACAAAACAAAAAAACACACAAAAGAATTCCCTTCCAAGTCACAAAAACAAAACCGCTTGTAGGGAAACACAGCGATAACCGTTCCAGTGCTGTGTTCAGTGACAGCAGTGAACACTAAAATTCATGATTTACTGATTCAGATCTACGTGTAATTTAACTAATAATGATTCTTATAAACTCAAAAAAAAAAAAAAGCAACTGATCACTGTGAAAATAGGTAATTTTACGATTTATTTTTTTTTAATGCTTTTTTGTGTGTTATTTTGGGGTGTTTTTGTGTGGTTTATTTTTTTTTTTTATTTTTTTTTTTTTATTATTATTATTATTTAATTATTATTATTATTACGATTTTTTTTATTATTTTTTTTTTTTTTATTTTTTTTTTGGGGGGGTGATGGTTTTCTTTATAAATGGCTAGTTTTGTGATTAAGATGACAATAAATCGCATTTAAAGCCATCCAAACGTAGACTTCAAATCTCGAAATCCGATTACTGCCACTCCCTAGTTCACCGGTGAGGCCTACTGCATTTAAGGTCATCTAAATGAAAACATCCTTGGGGTAAAATACTAAAATAATCCTTAAAACTGTTTTTAAATTGTTATTTAAAAAGGGCTGTTTCTGCGAATGAGATGCCAGAAAAAGATGTTTAAAGCCATCCATATAAAAAAAATTCACGGGGGAGCACTTAGAAACAACCACTCCAGTGGGCACTGTAGGCTTTTTTCGTTACAGTACGTACACCACGACTGGTATATCAAAGATTGAGGTGCCTGTGGGATGGTGCATATAAAATATCCCTTGTTCCTCTAATACTATATGTCAGAATTACCACATGTTCGATTCCAGTAGCCGATGATTAAAGTGGCAGACCCTAATTTTAACGCGAGAAAATGAACACTACGTCAACCCTGTAACATATTTGGATAATGTTGAAATAGAGAGAAACAAGAGTCTGTGACGCTGAATGGGGAAATTCCCTAAATAATAGACTAGACTTCGTCCCCATAACCGTTACTTCTCAGAAATATATGCGTTTGTTTGTTTGTTTGTTTGTTTAACGACGCACTCAACACATTATAATTACGGTTATATCGGCGTCGGACATATGGTTATGTCGAGAAAACCCCCAGTGGTTAGCTGACGGGGATCGATCCTAGACCGACCGCGCATCAGGCGGGCACTGTACCACTGGGCTATTCCGCCCGCTTATGTGCGTTTTCAAAAATATGAAAAATGCATTTCATGGTATATCATCAATACGTTTTGATTGTTTTGCTAATTTAAACATCAGTAATACGTTTCATTCTTACCATCGCATACGAGACCCGTGAGTGTGTCACGGTGATCATTCGCCTCCGCCATCTTCGTGTGTCGAGTGTCACATCCCGCGTCACTATCCGCTGCGGCCAGTAGGCACTTAATGTAGGTGTCGTCGTCACTGAAAGGGCCAATATGAAGTTAAATTAGGTCTACACTACCATTTGTTCAAAACTTCGGCTGATTCATAAAAAAGATTCCACTTTTAAAATAGATAAATAAATAAATAAGTAAAACGGGAAATTCTACCTAAATACCGAGAAACTATGCAGAACAGAATATTGCAGTTTCACATTTATACATAGTTTGTTTATGAAATGGTGAATAATAATAATTAAAAAAAACAAAACAAAAACAAACACCTGTCAACAATGATATACCATTGTAAACCTAATCAAGATCTACTGTATGTACTAAAACAGCCTTTTTTTTACTCTTTTACATTCCTGAGACATTCCTGAGTTTGTTGCATTGCAAGATATTTCCGACTAATAAAATATTTCTACGATTAAACTTACATATTAAATATATTTTCTTGTTTAGAATATCAAATAAGGATGCAAAATTCCCTTTGCCATTCTCTAAAGTTGTCCAACACTACTTTTCAACTAATAAATGTGCATAACTACATGGCAGTTGTTTTACCATGTTCTTTATTGCAAGCGTTTATAGTGCGTAAAAATATTACGCTATGAAACCGGCGGTCGAATGGTATAAATCGTCGGCACTATAAACGAGAGCAACTGGTATGTGGTTTTGTATTTATTAAATACTACCTTTGTGTATCATGATTAACAACAGTTTAATTAAATAACACAACTTAGTTGTTCAAGCCTGACTAGGGACATGACTACACGTGTATTACACATATATCCAATAAAATATATTTTATTGCATGGCCAGTATGTAATAGTGGGTATGTAATAAATTAAATAATTGGTTGTATTCTTAATGGAAAATCACGTTTACAATCATTGCACAAGTTAGCAAAATTTTGACGGAAAGACGTTTTTATGCAACTTTGACACTACGACTATGTTGCTAACTCATGTTTTAATTTGCACACTAAATCCACCAGACAAACTAATATAATAAAAAAGGGCGTGTTCGTGTGTGAACTGAATCTGGATTACAGTGAAAATAAATCCAGTAAAGCAAAAACAATGCTTTTTTGTTTGTTTGGTTTGTTTGTTTAACGACGCACTCAACACATTATAATTACGGTTATATCGGCGTCGGACATGTGGTTATGTCGAGAAAAACCCCAGTGGTTAGCTGACGGGGATCGATCCTAGACCGACCGCGCATCAGGCGGGCACTGTACCACTGGGCTATGCTGCCCGCTCAAATACAATGCTGACTAGAGGCAACATACATCAAATCCATATAAGCACTAGACAGCAGGGCTCACGCGAGTGGACGAAGCGATCTTAAGTTATAAAATATCCTTCTTATCAGCTTGACTTAACCGTGTCAGTCATTTGAGGGCGAAATCTGTGTCGCCTTATACCAATAATTGTCACTTGCATTGCACACAATCACAGATGGATGGTGAAGAAATTTAGGAACACCTATTCATAAACAATAAATTACGTGCCCTCTCCGCCTGTTACCGGCTACCGACTGCTGGTGATCCCTTGCACTTGCCAGTGCATGCGGTCACCCCTCCTACCCACCCACACCTTTCCTGTCCTGGACGGAGGAACTGGCCGAGGCCGGCACCTTTGCCCAGAACAGGCGTGCGCTACAACAGCTTGTTCTGAATGTGCACGTTAAACAATCCCTTCCATTCCATTCGACGTGCCACTATGTTTACAGGGTGCTCGTTTTTAATTTGTATTCGTATTTTATCCTTATTTTAATCTTATTGAAATCAAAATTCAACTTAACTCTTCCTTATACAGATAATTCTACCCTAAACAATTCATTTATTTATTTATTTATGTATTTAACCGAATTCCGGGCCAAGGACTAAAATAAACGTTAACAGTCAGGCACACTCTCCTAGTGGTGTCTTCAGTGGATCGTCTAAACCTTCTTGATGGACACCTGAATTGGAGGGCACAACGGTTGGACTGGCCGGGGGAGGGACTTTGGAGCCGGATGGGATGGGGTGGGGCATGTCACCGGAAAGATGGGGATTAGGCGATAGGGCGTAGGCAGTTTCGGTCGTGGAGTGTGGTAGGTTTGTCCGGGGTCCTGGTCTTCGCTCCTCCACTCGGACATTGTTGCGCTGTCCCCTGGCGGGTCACGCTGAAGTGCCCAATAGGCCTGATGTCCTTCACTTTCTCGAACTACTAAATAATTTCCAATCGCCTAGGCCTAACCTCCTATTCCAAAATCCTTGTTCCTCAAAGGGCTAACGGTAATTAAAATTAATTTTAATAATTTTTATTTAGACAAGCCCAATCTAAAAGCGCCATTTTTTTTTAGATCATTAATAATTATATTGAATTGTGTACTGCGCAAATACATTTAATAAACTCCCACTATATTTGTTAGTTTAAATTTCAAAATTGTCCTGGTAAATTTCTGTCCCAGAGCCGGCCCATGGCATCCATGAACGGGTCTCGGGATGGACATGCTTGAAACCTCCGTGGTATAGGAGCATGTAAAATGATGAAAGCCAAGACGTGCCACTGACGTCACAAACTCATGCGACGGACTCACAGGCCTACATGTGCTACTGCCTGTTGAAGCATATAACTTTAATTCTATTGTCAGACGTATGAGCTGGATATTGTACAAGGGAAGGGATCTAAACTTGCGAGCACTTTCTTTTACGGATGTTGTGTCATGCTTCACCGGAAAATACACTGTAAACTAATATTCGTTTGGAGCAGCAGACTTCAATGTGGAAAAAAATGCGGGTAGTCAATTAACTAGTTTCTCATCACAAATAAATTCAAACAAATATGTCAACATTATAAAATACAGGGAAACCTGTCCTAGCGGCCTCCTGTTAATCAGCGGTCTATCTGCTGTTAGCGGCCACGGTTTCTCTACTAAAATATGTTTAATGTAAATGCAGTTCTGGGTCGCTAAAATGCTGGCGTTAAGTGGCCACTGTAAAGTGTATTTTTAAAAATGTTATTTTTAATAAACAAAATGCGACAAGACAGGTTTGCTTGTATTGGGTTAATTATAACTTCTTTTTGCATATTGTTTTCAGATTAAAAATTCAACTGGCATAGTTAATTTGTTTGTTTATTTTTACGTAGGACGCCAGCATTATTCCAATACCAGATTCCGTTGTTAAAAATAACATGGCAAATTACCATAGTCTTATGAAATGGGGGCGGGATTTAGCTCAGTCGGTTGAGTGCTCGCTTGAGGTGCTTGCGTCATTAAATCGAACCACCTCGATGGATCCATTCAACTGAATGTTTTTTTTCGTTCCAACCAGTGCACCACAACTGGTCAAATGCCGTTATATTTGTGTTTCTCTCTGTGGTAAAGTCGAAAAACGTAGCGGACTTCCTTTGATGACTACGAGTCAGAATTACCAAATGTTTGACATCGAATAACCAATGATTAATTAATTAATATACTCTAGTGGTTTCCTTAAACAAACCAAACAAACTTTATAATATGGCATTTTAATGGGGGATCAGAACAAACTTTGATTTAAAAAAATATTTAACGAGCTTGCTATAATGTTGCATAATGGATCAAATGTATTTAGTTGTTCTTAATTTTAAGATTATTCTTTGATCAACAACTTACACGCTACAAACCGTGCATGCGTTTCAAAATTCACACCTTGGTTTATAGGAGGACATGTTACATATTGTTATCTGTTTTAGACAGACACACGTAGAAACTGTCATAATTGTGTGAACGATTCCTTGTCAAGTCTTCACTTTACATTTTGAAGTAACAATAATTACTTATGCTGGGTATTTTAGAGGAAACTGTTTCATGTGGTAAATGTATTTAAACATTTACCATGTTTTGTAAAGGTGACAAACCTACCGACTGTCTGGTTGACTAATGGATTATACAACACAAACAGTAACAATACTCACTCGCATAGCTTGGTAGCGACATTATCCCATGTAGTTTTACATTCGGTACAGGTTGTTGCGTCAACATACGGTATTAGGACACCAACTGCAAAGAAAGAAAATATTATATTTATGAATATATTGAACCTGTGCGTGTAAATACGAACAGCCACGGCGTTTGTTTGATGCTAGTTCCAATACTAAATACCCGAAGTGCTTGTGTGTGCTCTTTACCTCAGCCAAATGCATGGGACCTACAAATTACGCTGTCTATCCCGCTTTTATGCATGAAGCACTGGACATAACAATGCAGTATATGGTATTACATTATATAGATATGTGTAAAAACTATATAAATACATTCCGTGATGTAACAAAGTAGATATATATTGTCAAATATAATTATACAGAATATTTCGGTTACAACTGTGTACTTTACATTCTTAATATTACAATATATAAATATAAATATTTAGTGCATTTCAATCTTTATAAACGTGTGTAATTAGATGTAAAAATAAAGTTTAATAAATTAACACTAAAGACGTAAAATAATGTAATTCTATTTAAAATAATTCAAGTATAATTGTATGTTTGCCTTTAGTTTCATTAACTGGTTAACTGACGCCATATAACCGTAAATAAAATGTGTTGAGAGTGTCGTGAAATAAAACATTTCCTTTCTTTCCTTCCTTCCATTAACTGGTATGGTAATTTTGGTTGGTGTTGGGCATTGTTGTTGTTTTGGGCGTTTAAATACTTGGACAATTATATTCATGAATTTAGCTAATTTTTAGTGTGCTTATTCTTGTACCGCTCATAAGTTCTCGAAATTTATATATATTTGGTCGGATATAATAGTATGGACGTAAACGTTCTTTCCAGGTATTATTGAAAAAGCTACATACAAATAAATAATGAAATTCGTCTCCTGTATCGTTTACATCGCAAATAGTACATATTCTATCTTCCAATAGAGCTGTATTCCAACGATCAGTCTCAACAGATAAATAATGGTTAGTAGTCCTACATTTTATCAAAACGGTCCGTAGCTTTTCAGGAATAATATTAAGATAATTTTCTAAATTTAGTTCCTCTTTGAAAAGTCCGTAGGTTTTAACTCTCGGTGACTCTGAAATATTATTTTTCATGTTTTTAAATACTGGTCGTTTTGTTTTATGCTAATTTGTTGTAATAGCCATTTTACAGATAGAAAGGTTTGTGATAGTCATATTCTTAGGTGCTCTAAAATATTTTTAACAGCATGAATCCAGTTATAGTTAGTTCTTTTGCTAATATGGTCTCATCATTGATTTATGTAATAATAGAGACAGCTTAAATTGCTTCCCTGAGATAATTCGTGTTCAATAACAAATTAATCTGGTGTAGCTAAAACAACACTTTGGGGTTTCGATATTCGGAACATTACTAAATACAGTTTCTTTGTTTTGCTTAAGCGCGTTCCTCGTGGAACGAGTTTCGGTAAGCTGTGTGTGTGTGTGGGGAGGGGGGGGGG
>JAECMU010148286.1:0-12333 GCA_016106625.1 Dracogyra subfuscus | reverse complement strand
AGAATTGTCTTGAAAATCAAGTAAAACGTCATGATTCAAGATTGGTCATGTTGGTTGAATGTGCAATAAAAGGTATTTGTATCGCCAGAAGATGTTTTATGACTTCTCCACACAATAGCAAATGTACATCAAATACGTTAACTAAACAAATAACCCCTTGTTTTAAAATTGTCAAGTTGTTTCTATACACAGATTATGCCATCCTATGTCATGGTAACCACTGTAGTAATAAACATTAAAATACACTATGTGAGCAAACTCAGACACAATGCCAGAACAATGTTATTCACCTGATATTGTCGGATTTTCGTACTTTAATTAAATATTGAAACCTCTAAATGTGCTCCAAACGGGAATAGCTCGCATCTATTGTGGTCATGTGTGGCGAGTTTTAATTTTGATGCCTATATTCCATATATATTGGAAGTGGTTAACGTATCTGATGAATACGTATTTGACGACAAATGTGCAAATTAGAGACACAGTAATCCAATAGTCTCCTATTTTCATAAACGGTGACGTGTTTTGTTCATATGTATATTGATATCTTAATACCGCCATCAAAAGGGAACACATATGATGTTTTACGCGCGTTACATGATGTTTAACGTTAACGTATTTGATGGAAATTAAACGTACCTTTAGCTATGAGTATCGTAACCTTAGATCTTCTTTGAATATTGACACTGCACATTGCCATGACGGAGACATCCAACACATGGTCTATGTATGCACCAATTGTAATATATATGTTTTATGTACACTGTTTTTCAGACAGTATGTAGAGCTGATAACATTATTTAACGTATTTGATGGTAGGTTTGGGGACAGATGAATTTTGGAGAAAACAACAACAAAACCCTGCAAACAGTAAGTCAATGAAATCGAAAAAAAGAAACCTTGTCTAAAACACCTTTAGACAGACAGGTAAATGAAGATATACTCATAGTGAATTAAACTGTGTGCCTTCAGATAGTTGTGTACCTAAAAGATGGACATAACACTTGAGTGGTCTTCACACATCTTAAGCCCATAGAGAGTCAACATAGCCTAGCCATAACCACCCAGATGCTTTCTCTTCAGTTCGGACATAATACCACTGACCAGAAAACCCACAAAACCCCCATATTTTATATAATATGCCCAAACATAGTCCACGGGACTAAATTATTTGCAAATGTTCATTTATCTGAGAATGAGCGAGCTGCCTTATGCACTTAAGGTGATCTTAGCCCTAAGATAGTTACCTTATGAACTTACGGTGGTCTTGGCCCTGAGACAACTTCCTTATGCACTTAAGGCGGTCTTGGCCTTAAGATATATATAATTTTAAAATATAATTGGAAATGGAAAATATATGACAATAGTTTTGTTTTAATAACAAATAGTGGTCTTTTAACTTTGAAAGTCTATGGTCCTGTGCATCAAATTTATGATAGAAATAAGCACTGATGATTTCTAAAAATAGTATATTGACCTCTACATACAAGTGTCCGCATGATTATTATTAAGACGACAAATAAAGCGTTTCCAGTTATCAAATTTATATCGCGAGTGAAATAATTTAGAATGTATATATACCTGAATTAATTAAGCACAACCTGGTTTTGACCGTATGGTTTACACTTCGCAGGTGATTGTAAACATGTTTTGGATACAAAACATTTAAATTAATGTCCTGTGTATACAGAGGATACTGACCAGACAAGAAGTGACACTCTCATTACATCAATATTTCATGTATTCTTGGGGACAAGACACAACCCTAAATAGGCATGAAAATGTATGGTAATCACGGGCGTAGGAAGATATCTAAAAGTCATGGACTCTAATTCTAGGCGTCTTGTTACGGACCATTTTTGTCGCCCGTTCCATTTTGTCGCCTGATCCATTTTTATCGCCTGTTCTATTTTGACGCTGGCAACAAAATCATCACACGCGCCAGACAATTTTGTCACCTTCGAACCACCTTCGAACCATTTTTTGCCGCGATAAAATGGTTATACTGGCGAACCCTTTTGTCGCCTATGAACCATGTTGTCGACCGTGTGGCTACCTGTATTCTCGAGGCACAGTTCGTTGCTCTTCACCAGTAGGTCTGAATATAAAACTCTTTGGTTGGTAGATGGCCAATACAATTCACGTGGTGCTTAATTCATTTCCAGGTGTATATTAAAATTATATCATGAAGGACATACATTTGATTATAACAGATACCGAGTTTGTTGTTCTATTTATTACCTCGTCTATTTTATCTCTAAAAATATTTTATTTTCGTTATCTTTACATGTACACCTATATAGAAACAATGTAAATTATTAACGCGTTTTACTGTGTATAGATGACATTTCACTCTTGTATTTTTTTTTTATTTTTTGTTTTGTTTGGTTTGTTTAACGACGCACTCAACACATTGTAATTACGGTTATATCGGCGTCGGACATATGGTTATGTCGAGAAAAAAACCCAGTGGTCAGCTGACGGGGATCGATCCTAGACCGACCGCGCATCAGGCGGGCACTCTACCACTGGGCTATGCTGCCCGCTTTCACTCTTGTACGACTAGTCTGTACTGTTGACATATTGAGTTACGCTGATAAACTATACCGGTAGTACGTATCAGCCTCCATGAACAACGTTGTTTTTTCTTTGTTTTGGTTTTTGCTTTGTTTTGTTGTATTTCTGTAAATAAATTCAGTTTGATATAACGTAAGAAGAAAACTACAAGTGTTTTTGAAAAAAGCACCAAAAAGCCCCAAACAAACATTGCACTATTTTTATATGTAATTTAGAAAACAGTCGGCTGAGAAAAAAATAATAACGTGTAGTACAAATATCATAGGGTCCGCAGTAAGAAAACGGTGTTCCGTGTGGGAAGGACTATTGTTCCATATTAATTAATGTTTTACTGAGTTTTATTTAGTTCTTGTTGTTTTAATTTTGTTTTTATTGGTTTATTGTTGGGTTTTTGTGGGGTTTTTTGCGGGTTTGTTGTTGTTGTTGTTGTTATTGTTTGAGGTTACGTTATTGGAGGGGGGAATGTTAGTATACACTTTTAATTTCTTTGGGTTTTTTTGTGTTTGATTAAAATATAATATAAAACGAGAACACCTTGTTTTATTCAGCCGACTCTGTCCTTTCGAAGTTGTGTTTGAGTGTGGCTAACGTTTGGCATGCTTACATGACATAACTGTTCAAACACGCCTGTCGTGGGTTCAATCTCTGACATTGTCAGAACTCTCCAAAGTAACACAGAGTTTTGGTCCTCAGCCTTTGGATGATAATGCGTACTGTGTAAAAATAATATACTTTTCTGGTCATATGGCCAAGTTCTTAGAAGGTATCTATAATACAATAAGCAAGGCCGTTTTAACAGTTTCCGATCGTTCTGGTCGCTTCTTCTATTTTGATTTGTACTGCCAACTGCCTTCTTTGTACTTACCCGATGCCACAATTCGCAAGGATCATCGCAATTGACTATCGTACAGACATCGTGTTAAATATTGCGTACTAAGATAAATTCCATAAATACAACAGTAATGGAAGCAGCTATCGTTTGGCAAAACATAGAAGTAGCTATATACACGGCGGTCGTGTAAATAATGACAGCAAGCTATCTACACGGTTTGTTTGTTTGCTTGCTTGCTTTTGTTTTTTGGATGGGGGNNGGGGGGGGCAGTGTAATGCTACCACACATCATCTAAACTTCCCCGTGCATAACACGGGTTACACCTGGTATTATATAATATAGACATTACTAACGAATCACGATGGGTCTGCAGTTCTGTTCTACTCAACATCAACCATTCTGACAGAAATAATGATACTCCGTGTTCCTGGTTAAACCACAGAATCCCATTTGGCCTAGAAGCCTAGCCTTTAATATGTATGTTTTAGCACGATTGTGAAGGCAACAGTATGCGGAAAACAAGACATCGTAGATCAAATTGTTGGTCATTAATCAGAAATAGGACATCGCACATCCGGGTTAATTCCTACTGGGTGCTTAACAGCCTGTATGGATCTGTATCGGCTGTATCCGGAATGTCCCCAAGAAAGCGGAGTGCAGTTTAGAAAACAGGATTCGACACCAGTTATTTAGTGTAATTATACTGAGTACTTTATGTAAAGTGCATATGAGATGTCATGCACTGTGCACGGTTCTATACGTTTTGTATTAAAACAGTGGACAATAGGAAGGATTCGATGACTATAACGCGTACAGTAATGTGTGTATGCAAAAACCGGAAATGCGTCAACGTCGTAGATTTCTGCGCTCTGTGTACAGGTTTACTTATGCAGGTACAGATAATATTGTGTAGTCTGCTACAGTAGATGTGTACTGAGACAAAAGGAGAGAAAAAACCCAGGCAAACCTTGCTATGTATTACAAATGGAGTGCGAAAGGCAGTGACTTAAGACGTTTTAATTTAATACAGGTTAATTTCACAGTACTGCAATTCTAAATTGTATTTATAGTAGTCTTTGGAAGTAGACCAACAACCTGAATAAAGGAAAGGGGTGTGATATATCCTGTCTATAAATAGGCGTACGTGCTTCTAGTTTTGTAGGAAGGGTGGGCCTAAATTTAAATAACAAGATCTGATTGATTGATTGATTGACTGATTGATTGAAAACATATTTTGCTGTACAAAGAAGAAAAGAATCATGCACAACTTTGACATCTTGCAAGACTCTCTTCTATATACATACTATATACATGGCGTCTTATGAACGTCTATTCTTATTGGCATAACAGCTGGACGCGAATCACTACGTGTTTTACATGGGTTGCGATTACAGTTATAAGTAGAATGATGAAACTACATGGTGGAAATATTTCAGGCTAGCTCATATTGATCCAATATCCTAATTGTCGAATTCGAATATTTTCTCCAGCATTTTGTGGTGGGGTGTGGGGTGCGTGGTGGCAGTTGACTTGTTGATACGACTTCCAGACCGTTTATGTGTCAGTGATACAGAAACATATATCACATCCAATTATACTTCATGAGTAGGAGTAACATATGCGATAATAGCGGGTTTCTTCTCTAGACCAGATACTGCAATAACCATGAGTTGTTGTGTTAAAGACTCTTATTTCTTATTAAGAGTACACATTTGCTATACATAATATTATGTACTTTAAAATTTTTTAATATTATTATTTTATTGTTGCCAACATTAGCTAAGCAAGGTATTTTTGCCATCAAAGAGTCAGATTTTATAATCTAAAGGAATTCACGTGAAATGATTTAATATCTCTCATCTGTGTCTCATTGTGTTGACAAGACAAAGAATCTGGGCATTCGGCTTCTGACATTTCACGACGAATGATGTCTGCATGTTTGTTATTGTCTTTCTTCAAAAATAGCCACAGAAATGCCGCGCAGCAAAAATCACCGACTTCTTTTTCCCGGGGTGGCAATTATCGCCGTGTTTCACCTTACCATACATTCATTTTATCTGTAAGGGTTAACAAGAAAGACATTAGCAATGTCGTCCATTTGGTTCCCGGCTTATATTGTTCGTGTCGGTGCCAATGATTTCAATACGCCGCAGCTCGCAGGAGATGTCGTCATTTTATTAACACAATGCCACTAAGCTGATAATTTTCCTGGGGATATATTTTGTTCGGGGCGTACAGCTCACAGCAAAACCAAATTAAAGCGTGTCTAATTAGAACTCCGGAAAGAAAAGTGGGTTGTTGTTGTTATTCGATGCAATATAAAGGCCATCTGTAGAGGGTGTTTTGGGGTTTTTTTTACTGTGTAGGTGTTGTAACGTTTTACTCTCGTGTATTTGTATAGACTAACACGTATCATATAGAATTGCAAGTTAAACTAATTTTAATAATACCGGCGTTGTTGGTCTAGTGTGGTAGATAAGTCATCGGGCTTAAGACATATATATGTATCAGGTTCGAATCTTATGAGATTAAAAAATTCTATTCATAAAATATATTTACTTGTAATATTTATATTTTGCATAGCACTTTTCGTGTTGTTTTAATTTGACTTTTGAAATATTATTAATCCAACAGCCGAATTATTATTGTACTAGAATCATCGTTAAATAGTCATTTAACGTTTGCTTAACCGACACAACTAGAGCACAATAATGTATATTGATGTCAAAAATAAAGACAAAATCCGTTAAATGTTTTTCCATTAAGGGAATTTTTATATGCACCATCTCACAAACAGAATTTATAGCATATACCACGGCCTTTGGTTAAAATAATAATAATAATTATTATTATTATTATTCTTATTATTAATTATTATTATTATTATTATTATTATTATTATTTTATTTTTGTTAATTATTTTTTTAATTATTATTATTATTATTATAAACATTTTGCGTTTTGGAGCTTCGGCTAAATTTGTTGGTGCTTAATATTACATATATATAATATATTTTTGAACAATAAATATGCTTTGAATAGATAGACCGTGCGGTATTATAAAATGGCCAAGTGATCCTACTAAAAGAATAGTTTCTATTTTTAAACACTCCCCCTCCACACACACACACACACGCACACACCAAAATCCAGATGCCCTCAAAAATATTATCTCTGCAGGGCTAAGCTACGTTTTCTCTCCCTTTTTATTCGCGGTTTCTGTCAATCGTGATAATTTCATTTTCCCGCTGACTGGGTGAGGCAAACATGTTATTTGAAAACAACACGCTAATCACTTCTATTTGTCCCCGGACTTTGTTCTATTTACGGCGGATTAATAGGGAATATTGGAAATGCACTAGATGGCAGGTCGAGGTATTATTACGATAATTCACGACTTGAGGCAATTTAGTTGACAATACTTTTTTATTCCGTTCAAAGACAAGAAACGGATATCATAAAAACAATCTCGAAATGAAATTGTAGCATTTAATTTAGAAATAAATGTAGATTATTTTTTGCGTTTAAGCAAATATAGCATTTAATTAAATGTTCCATATTCGTCTTAAATAACAAAAATTTAGAATTTAAAACTGACGCTGACTTTTGTAGTAGAGTTATTTCCAGCCACATTTTTATTTGTTTAAGATTGGTCAAAACATAGGAAGGTATGAGCACATTTTGTGTACAAAAAACGAAATTAGTTTTTTCTGGGAAACTTAATTTGTATTCATAATAACTGAAAAGGAGAACATATATAATGTTTTGTCTGGACCTGTACAGGTGAATGTAATAAATAATAAAATTTTAAAGCCGACCTACCCTACGTATTGAGGGGTGGGTCTTTCTCCTTTTTTGGTGGGTTTTGTGTGTGTGTTTTCTTTTCTTTTTTTTCTTCTTTTTTTTTTCTTCTTCTTTTTTTTGTTGGGGGGGGGGGTCTGTTATTTTCTTTACATAAAAACAATAACAGCAAACCCACCAGGTATAAACTAATAATTACGAAGCCTCTCGCCTCCATCATTCTTTGAGCACATAGCATCAATATAGTTGTTATTTTTAAACTAGTATCTCTAAGCATAACATCAAGATAGCATCAAGATAGCATCAGTATTTCTCTTTTAAATAGTATCGCTGAGCATATAGTATCAACATCGCATTTCAAAGCAAAATTGTATCTCTAAGCACAATACATCAATACCGCATTTAAAAAAAAAACTGGTATTGCAAAGCACATAGCATTCATATCGCATTTATTTTTAAATTGGTGCCGCTAAGCAAATATCATCAATATAGCATTTTTTATAAATGGATATCGCTGAGCACATAGGATCCATATTGCATTTTTGTGAAAATTGATATCGTTCATCACATCAATATTGCATTTAATAAAAACCTGGTATGACTACAATGACATTGTAGGGAATTACAATCATAATATAATGTATCCTTGTCAAAAACTTGAATCATATAGAATGATTGCGGAATATGGGTGTATCGTTTACTCTGCTGATGAATGTGTAACCGTTATTTATCATGTTTTAGTTTAGTTGTTGTTCTTATTTGTTTGGCTGGGTTTGTTTCGGGCTTTTTCATTATATTTTTGATAATATTATTTATAGGATATTAAACGATCTTTCATTTCGTACCATGTTTATGTCCAGAGTGAAATAATGTTCAGTTGTCACGAGCTTTAGCGAGTGACAGTGGAAATTATTTCACGAGGGACATAAACATGATACGAAATGGTAGCGAGTTTAATATCCTATGATTACCCATAATCGATATTAATGTATATCACTCAACTCATTTGGTTGAGGTTTTTGTAAGGTTGTAGTGCGCCAATCAAGTCTTACATCCCACTTGGCGTTCTCGTGGGACGTATCACTTTCATATGTACCAAGATAGTGTTAACCATATTTATTAGTCTGTGTCCAGCAAAACTCCGACGACGGGGATCGGTCCTAGATCGACCGCGCATCAAGCGAGCGCTGTACCACTGGGCTACATCCCGTCTAGACCAGAACAGAGAAAACACGGATCACATAAAATGGTACACATGGGCGTCCGCAGAAAAAAATTCAGGGGGGGGGGGGCAATGTTATCCTGAATTCGACGTGTGAAGTGTGAAGACATCTTTTTGCTAAGATTACTGTAAATAATACTGTTCCAAGAGTAGTAACCTGCTCTAACTGAATGAACTGTTGAGAAATGTTTATGTTATTTTATTCATTTTGTATTTTCCTGCGGACGCCCATGATGGTACAGGAGTAAATGACTACTTTGTGGTCAAATAGTCAAATGAAGGAAGGAAATGTTTTATTTAATCTCGCACTCAACACATTTTGTTTACGGTTATATGGAGTCAGACATGTGGTTAAGGACCACACAGATATTGAGAGGAAACCACTCATGAGCTTCTCTTTTCGATTAGCAACAAGTGATCCTTTATATGCACCATCCCACAGACAGGATAGTACATACCACGGTCTTTGTTATACCAGTTGTGGAGAATTGGATGGAAAGAAAAATAACCCGACGTTGATCGATCCTAAGCCGACCACGCATCAAGCGAACGCTCTACCACTGGGCTACGTCCATTTAAATGTTTCTAAAATACGGTTCACAGATATTGTTTAGTACCGCAATAAAACGTTCATTCTATAATATGTGGTATATGCTAGTCTTTTGTATGTTGAATTTGTTTTATGAAGTTGATATTACCTGTATTAATATATACAAACATATTTAGTGTTGGTACAGTGCCCGCCTGATGCGCGGTCAGTCTAGGATCGATCCTCGTCAGCTATCCACTGGGGTTTTTTCTCGACATAACCATATGCCCGACGCCGATATAACCGTACTTATAATGTGTTGAGTGCGTCGTTAAACAAAACAAAAACAAATATTTAGTGTTTAATGAGTACGCTCCATGTGCGGGTAATGGTTCCGAGTAGATATGCCAAAATATAGTTTTTAGATACGCTTTCAAGATGAAATAACAAGCGAAAAGAAGAAATATGTTCAGAGTGAATGCAGACTTTAAATATTTGTAAGTTTTAAACTGATATACGTTTCAAGATGTTCTTGGACATGTGCATGTGTTATCTCATTGAACAGTTTACATTTGAGTTGGTTCAAGTAACGTTTGACGTTACGCTTGATTGGCTATATTGAAAGTCACCAGTGTTTATTTACATTCCGCACGCGCATTGTCTGAAACTGACCAAGCTGTGAGCTGTAAAACGCAAAGTTTTATTCGTACGACTAGAATGGCTACAAATGATATATCTACGGTTCTTGGGAACACACGAGATGTTGTGTATGGGGATAATGTTGAGCAAGCGGGAAAGTTCACACTTGATTATGTTGTTGAACTTATGACAAAAATGGACTCCAGACTGTCGCATATAGAAATATATGTTCAGAAAATAGAGGATGTTCAGTCATCCATTACATCGCTGACAGCAAAAGTGAGTACGCTAGAAGCTGACGTTAAGACTGCTCACAAGAACAGTAGGGAGCTGGAAAATAGTATCCAAGGATTGAGTAATTTTTATGATGGTGTGAAAAGTGCTTGCGACAAAAGTAAATCTGATATTGCACAGATAGAAACCAGACTCACATCTGCAGATAAGGACAGTACTGAAATAAAAGCAGAACTTGAAACGTTACGAAAAGAACGCGAGGAAGGCTGCTATTACTGATTTACAGTGTAGATCAATGAAAAACAATCTCATATTCACAGGACTTGCCGAAAACAATAACGAAAACACAAAAAATGTACTAAGGGATTTTATCTGTCACGAACTTGGAGTGGAGTGGGAAATAGAGTTTGGCAATGTCCATCGATTCGGCCGAAGACGTGGTGGTAATCCTCGACCTATTGTTGCGCGTTTTCTCTACTTTAAAGATCTTGCTATGGTCAAATCAAAAGCATACAGACTGAAAAATAAACCATACGGTATCAACGAACAGTTTCCCGCCGTTGTCGAAGAGTAGCAGGTCACAAGACAAAAATGGTCAGAGACAAACTTTTCGTGGATGGCCGACTTTACGAAAACACGGCCGCATCGGAAACTGACCCTAGATCTTACAGGGATGTTGTGCAGTCTACACCGCCACGTACGTCACAGAATACCCAGCGTGAACAGTCCGGCGAACGTGACAGAAGACCCACAGCGAAAAGACAGCGTGCTTATTCTACACCAACATCGGATCACCATCACGTATCTGGACCATCGGATATCAGTGACAATGCAGTATAGGGACTCGCGGGGTGTGGTTTATCTGTTCTATCTTGGAATGTGTGTAGGTCGTTAGGAAATAAATTGCAAGATGAGGAATTTTTAGACATCATTTGTAAATACGATATTATTTGTTTATATGAATGCTGGATAGATTCTAATGATATAACCATACCCAACTATATTACATGCAATATACCTAGAGAGCATGGTAAAGGAGGAGGAATAGTTATTTTCATCCGAGACTCTTTAAAAGAATGTTGTTTTTGTATTGAGAAGGTTTGCGACAGCATTGTTATACTGAAGCTTGTAGCTAATGTTAATGTTGGTAGAGATACTTATATTTTTATTAATTACATCCCCCCTATCAATAGTATATATTATAATAACAATGATGTTGATTTATTTTCAGTGCTTGAAGATAGTATAGCTAGATATATCTAGTTAGGTAACATTATAGCTATTGGCGATTTTAACAGTCGTACTGGGACTGGTTCTGACTTCATTGAAAATGATAGATTATCAGAATTCTCAGCACATATATTATCTAACGTTGTAGAATACATACCTGACGATGATATCGTATCACGTTTCAATGAAGATAAAACAATAAATCAGTTTGGCACGAAACTTTTATCTTTGTGCAAAACTAGTGGTCTACGGATTTTAAATGGTAGACATTCTGGAGATAGAAACGGAAATATAACATTTTATAATGCTAATGGCTCTAGCCTTGTAGATTATGTTCTTATAAATGAATCTTGTTTTGAATTAATTGAACAGTTTGAGTCAGGTAACTTTAATTGGTTTTCGGACCATTCGCCAGTTTGTTTTTCAATATACTACCCTGTTGTAGTAGAAATTAATTATGTACCAAATGTAAAAGAACAAACGCATTTTAGTGTAAAATGGAATGATGAAAATAATCAAGAGATTGTCCTCAAAATTGCTGAGCGTATGGATGCTTTATTAAATATATGCACCATAAAAGAAACCAGTCATGAACATATAAATACATGTGCAGACATATTTACAAATGAACTGAATAACATTATTTTACCTTATTGTTCCATTAACACTTACAAACCTAGTACAACAGAGAAAAGATCATCTAAGACTAAACGTGAAGATAAACCTTGGTTTAACAAAGTTTTAAAACAACGATACAATGAATACAGAAAAGCCATACGAAATTTTAACGCTAACAAAACTAATGACAATCGCATTGAACTTGTTCGGGTAAACAAAATATACAAAAAATTAGAATATAAATTGAAAAAGAAATATAAATGTCAACAGGGTAACATGTTGAATTATTTAAGAAAATATAACCCTAAAACATTTTACAAATATTTCCAGAAAAGAAAACAAAATAACAGATCGGAGTTGAGTAATGATGCATTTTTCAACCATTTTTCTAATCTGGCTGGTACCGAATCTACCACTAACCATGAAGTAGATGATTTCTTATCGAGTTATGATACACACGCTAGTCAAACATCATGTACTGCATTAGATCAGGACATTACTGAAAAAGAAATCGTCAGTGCGATTAAAAGGTTATAGAAGAATAAAGCCTGTGGTTATGATCATATTTTAAATGAGTATCTTATTAAGTGTAAAGATGTTTTGATGCCATGTCTACTTTTATTGTTTAATAATGTTTTTAAATCTGGTCAC
>JAECMU010148215.1:0-18587 GCA_016106625.1 Dracogyra subfuscus | reverse complement strand
CGAGAAAAACCCCAGTGGTTAGCTGACGGGGATCGATCCTAGACCGACTGCGCATCAGGTGGGCACTGTACCACTGGGCTATGCTGCTAGCACACCTTAGGTGAATGCTCTACTGACTTAGCTAGATCCTGCCCCTGACTATGTATGCATACAAATAAATTCAAAACTGAATGCTCAGATTTTAGAAGTATTTCACCATCTAGACAGTAAGGTCTCCACGAGTACTTGAGTACTCATGCATGGATCAAGTCACGCGAGACTGAGTCCGTACACAGGACTAGAGTACCTGTAAAAGGTGGAAAATAATTATCAAGTGTAATACAATTTGGACAGTGTAGGACAATAATTTAAGCAGTAGATAATCAACTAGTCAGTTACAAAATAATTATGTGACCTGGTGCTAGTTTGTTTATAAACTATCCGTCGATCACAACACTGAGCATATCAACCGGTTTGTAAATGCAATGCAATGGCATGATTTGGCACCATGTTCAGCACTGGAATTAAGATGCATAATGCTATTTTACTTTATTCCTTTATCTCATCATCGTCTAGTTTAAGTGTCGGGTACTCAGGTCTGGGTCGAGTTTGACCCTCGAGTATTGAAGTCCCAATATTTTGGACTCCCGGAGGTCCTACTAGACAGTACAATTATTTAGTTCAAAACATTTTCTACAACAATTTACTATGGATTTCATGATTATGTCCACACTGCTAGATCCCAACAAATCACTATACAGAAGTATGCTGTAGTCATCGCCATGAGCAAAATCTAGGTGAAATGAAGACCATTCTCCTGAATCACTTTTTAATAAATGTACTAAACATATGATACATTACTATTTACTGAACAACTCCTGTAAAAGGAAAAAATTAAGAGTTTATACCTTTTAAAAAGTTTATTACCAAAATTGAAACATGGAGACCTACTAAACAGCAATGCAGTTGTTCTACATGTAGTCCAGTGTTTAATATTTTGGAGATTTGAGATTTGCTGTATTTTAATTTTAACAATGTAGCCAAAAATATTTTTAATCAGTGAAACTATACCAGATTTTGGGGCAAAAGTGCAAGATTATGAGATGGAAATGCAACATTTTTATTACCATAATTATATAATGCCAGTAGAATCTTAAGAAAAGTTAAAATTAAATTCCCCAAATTAAACGGCTGTAATTGGTACTTCAGGCAAACATTCAACCAGAGTAGCGGTACAGATAAAATTCTGAGACCAGTTTAAAATATATATATAACCACCAGTCTCATAGATGACTTTTTTCCAGAAGCAGTATAAAAAGCATTTCTGTTTCAAATTGCTCAGGACTTTCTTTAAATTGTAGTTCCTTTTTTTTTTCATACTTATTACTCATTTCATCTATTTTAAATTAGTACGAAAATAATGCAAAGGTTGCAATTATAGAGAAGTCGATAAAAAAAAAATTATCTTTTGAAGTCAAGACTAGTTAGTTCGTAGAAATTTCAGGTGGACTAGTAAATGTTAGGTACGAGTCTGATGGAATAGTGAAATAGATTTCATTTCTGGATCTGTGGTCATTTGAAAGATATCACACTTCTACAAAGAAAAGCATTTTGACAAAAGAGAAGTACCTTCATAATTACAAAACAAAAATCATTATGTAAAGAGTGACATATCTTGTATCCTTCTCAATAAAGAACACTGCAATATGCATTTCCAGGGCTAGCTCTGGGTAAGTAAACCGTTTGGCAAATTGTCTATTAAACTTCAAAAATTGCAGAAATCAACAGTTACTTTCTAAATAATGTCAATTTTTACATGAAATCTTTTTGCCAAATTAAAATAAAATTCACAAACTACTTTCAAAATTTGCAGTTGGCAAATTCAGAGAGTGACAGAGCTAGCCCTGTATTCCCATCACCAATGAAATTCTTTAGCAGATATGTATTCCTCTTATAAAGGAATAGTAAAGTCATTTATTAAAGCACATTCACTCATATATATTCTAAACACTACTCTAGCTTCAGCAGTCAACACTATGCACACACTGTACACAATAAACAAAATTCAATAGCAATGCAGTGATGATCAGGTGTCAAGATGATAACATGACCTGAAGGCAGTGTTTCAACTTCCTGCTTAGAACTGCTCACAGCTAGCTAGCAAAAGCTGGACATGTTCAGAGAAGAAGTAGCCAAATGTCTGTCTGTTTCAGTACAGGCAGCAAGGACAAACACTGACAACAAACATGGATTAGAATACACACTACTTCCATATAGCACACCACTCCTGTCCTATATCTCACCCTCATCAGACCATGCAGCAGTCTGCTTCTAGCTCGAAGTGCAGACAGCTAAAAGCCTATGGCTCAATAGATAGATAGCCGGACTGCTAGCAGTGGGAGGAAGTCATCCAAGTGTGACAGCAGAGTTGACTTTGTTGGTCCTATTCCAGCAAGGCTGTGGTTGATCTCTGTTTGCTGCAGTATGTGTATTGGGACAGAGCCCACCATGTGGAACAGGTCCAATACATGTGTTTCTGACCTGGGTCCAAATTGTTTTATGTATATATATCACACAGTATGAAAAAGCTAGACTCTGGAATGAGTCTGTCAAAAGACTAAGTAACCGTTTCAAACCAAAAATTGTATCGGTCTTGAATTGGACATGGATAATTTTCAAGCAGTATCAACCCTTCAACATTGTACACAAAACAGATTAAAAAGATTATTGTTAATAGTGGGAGATTACCTTCCAGAATGTTTTGTTTATTTTTAATTTTATAAGGAATGCCTGATGATTTGCCCTAAGCACATTTCTCCCACAAATAAGGGTTACCCTCATACTATGTAAGTCTGGTCCTAAATAATTTCTGTTTCATTTCAAAATAATTTCTGTTTCATTTCAAAATTAAAAGACAATCATTATCTTCCACCATTGTCTCTAATTACTGTCTATTGAGCAAGTTAAATACATCATTCCTTATTCTTGATATTATCGACAAATAAAAAAGCAAACAAAATAGCAATTAATAAAATTAAAAAAAGCCTTTATTTTGATGATCTCAAAGTAGCCTATCCTTAGATAACTGTCAACATTTCATCATCAATGCATCACAATATTAATATATAAACAGTCAATATTTTGCCGTTTGTATATATATTCTGGTTTTTTCAATTATGTCAAATTAAGTAACAAGTTCAGACATCACTTTGAAAAATAAAACAAATGCTCCCGTCTCAAAATTATTAATTTTTTTTTTTTAAATAAGACATAACACTGGGATAATTAAGCTGTCATCAAAAGTAAAAACTGTTTAGTTGTTAATGGAAAAACAAAACCTGACATACATTTATTAATCCAGCAATCTGATTTTCTACTGTAAATATCAATGTTCGAAATAAGCATCTGTCCATTTGTCCCGACAAGTGAAAATCTATCTGGACAAGCAAAATGTGCATCACTAGTTGTCCAGTGGATTGGACAAGTAAACAATTTCAGTGCAGTTTCATTTTGAGCAATCACAAACATCATTCTGGTACTTGAATAAAACAATCCGTTTATTTGGACAAGTGAAAATATTGACAGACAAATAATTTCTAGAAGTATTTGTCTGGTGGACTTGTAAATTTGTTGTTTATTTCTATCACTGAATACACCAATCTTATTTGTTGTATTGTTTCATCCTTTTTACTTCAGTTGTTTAACTAGCTGCATCTAAAATATTCCAAGTAACATTATACCATTGAAGTAAAATAAAATGCATTAATTTTGTAATTAGGGACAATCAATCAATAGCAGTCTGCTGAAAAGTTAGGAATACATTCCCTATTCCTCTTAGTCTTAGATAATTATCAGGAAGCATGTAGATTTTCAGTTTTCCCTTTCTATCTTAAAATAGAACATCAGAGTTGTCAGTGCCAGGCAAAATGATAAAACTGTTAGATTATACCTTGCAGGTGACCCTTTGCTGTGGTATTTATTGGCACACACCTCATTGTGATAGGCATATACCCTGATAAGAAGACAAATCAATAAAATGTAAAAGAATGGGATCTCCATAAGACAGAAGGTTTAGCATCATCTCAAATCTGAAAGCATTGTTTAATGGGCAGCCATTCCATGTAGACCTAGCTAGGAGTCTCTCTCTCTCTCTTTCTGTGTGTGTGTGTGTGTGTGTGTGTGTGTGTGTGTGTGTGTGTGTGTGTGTGTGTGTGTGTGTGTGTGTGTTTGCATGCATGCGTCTCTCTCTCTCTATATATATATATATATATATATATGTAGATGCCAACATGTGGTAACTGACCTGATTTGGACAATTCACCATCCAATTATTTTAATACTGAACTGAAACAGTTCATGGAAAGGAAGGGTCTTGTTTTTCAGTTGACATTATTTAACAGTCTTATTTCACATTTACCATTTCCTGAAACTTTTTAAAAGATTGTTATTCTTCTGTATGGAATACTACTAACGGCAATATGATAGCTCATTAATCCTCGTTAGCACACATGTTGGAGTTTCATCGTAACTGCCCTGTCAGTTAAAAAAATAAAATAATAATAACTAATTAAACAAAATTATTTAATTGTTGTTTTAAAATTCTTATTTGAATACGACACTGCATGGATAAAAAAATTGAGAATTTTGATGGGTCTTGAAAAGTAAGGGCTACCGTGATCTCTTTAACACAGAACAAGGACAGACATGTTCCAGGAACACTACAACATGGAATTTTGAAATCAGGATACGGTGCAGCCAAACATAAAAAAAAAATATAATCAAAAATAATACTAACAGCCACCCATCACTGCAGGGTTGGGGTTTTTGGGGCGCTTTTTCCTTCTTTTTTTTTTGTGTCTGTAATATTCAGATCATGTTTCACGCATTAGCATTTGTTAACAGTTACTTGTAACATAACTTATGGCTAAACAACAGACAGATATCATTAAACCGTGTTTCCTCTTTCTTCACTGATGGTACATACATATTTATCTGTTTACTTTTATTAAATACATTTACTACAGGTATTTACTACCTACAGATGACATGGTAAGGAAAACAAACATGTCACTTATCTGGGTTGAAAAATGGTGGTGTACATGTATTTCACATATAAATCCTCAGGAGAGATTGTAATCAAAATCAACCCTATCTCGAAGCCATGGAGTATCACAAAAGCTAGAACATTACTGTAACAAAGACATTCACAGCAATAAAGCACCAATTTACATGCAACATGCATTGCAGGTCCAACTTGATAAAAATATGAGTTACAAATATTGGCTTACAATATAAAAATAGTAACAATCAACCAATAAGACTGCTGATAGTAATAGACAATAGTCATTTGTGTGAAGCAGTGCTCAGTGATTCAGTAGCAATGTTGGCCCACATTAGGAGAACAAACAACAGATTTAGTCAGAGGGAGGTCAATTCAACAGCCAAAGTGATAGCAGAAACATAAAGAGAAAGCAAACCTACAACTCAGTAGTTAAAAGTTTACAGAGTCAGCCTTGTCAAATCCTTAGTCTAATTATATGATTGATGAATCATCATGGTTATCAGCAGTGTTGATAATAAATATGTATGGCATTCCTCTTAATTAACGGATGCTTCAAAATTCAGACATGAAATTCTTTTGGACACAAAAAAAATCTTTAAAAATGTAAGTACATGCATCTTAAAAATAAATGGGTTCCCATGAGCTTTTGATCATAGTACAAGAACAGTGCTCAACAGTTTTCTATTAGCATTAAATGCCAAAATTTACACCACCCAAAACTGGAGAATTTTGATCTCTGATAAATAGTTCGTTTGTAGGGTGTGGGGCCATTCTTTTGTAATCCCACCACCCACAAACATAAAAGTTTATTTAAATCAAATGCACATGGATAAAATAAAGTTTTAAAATTCTATCAGACCCAACAGGCAAACAATAATAATTATGGTTTCTCCATTCTCATCCATATGGATCAATTCTGGATCTGTACCGATAGAAAACTGGCTAGTATAATTATGTTAAAGGGCAAGTATGTAGTAATACAAGTTATGTCCTATATGCTACATGTATATGTTCTATGGTTTAATTGGTTATATTAGCAACTGCAGAATTTTGGTGAAAAACAAATGAATGATAGAGTAGTTGGGGCATGATATGAAGACATGCAGGTTGCTTTATCATAATAACTCACCAATACTTGTAAATTTGTCATATTCAGAATATTACATTTATATTGTTAAAAAAGGAATGGATTTGTACTTGTAAGTAAACTAAGATTATCAATCCTATTAGCTATAATATATTGATGTAAAATTAAAAATGGGATCTTAATTATAAACATTCATTTCAAAGACTAACAAAACAAGTTGCAATGTTTCAATTCTGGAGGTCTATTTTTGGCAAAGAGATTTTGTTTTGTTTAAGTTACAAATATACCAGTTTTTCTTAAACCATACTTTAATCAGAGGCGTAACTACGTGTACGCAATGTACTCATTTGAGTACAAAATGTTTCTGCTTATACGCAGTACATCTTTTTTTTCAACAATCGCACTAAATTCTCAATGTTATGTATTAACGCTCCACTTTAGGGGAATCCCCAACATCATTAAAAGCTTGGGTTTCGTGAAGATATGACAGTGGTTTCACAATGTTCTTGAGTACATATTTTAAGTCTAGTTACGCCTCTGCTTTAATAACCAGTGTTACAAATGGGGCTATCCTAATTTTTAAAACATGTCAAATACAAAATTTTATCTTTTTAAGGGCCCACCTATTTGTACAACCTGTATAACATTACGAAATTCAATCTGCATTCATCAGTTTGATCTGGGGCCTTTATCGTGCATTACCCAATACATACCTGACAACCACTCTTTATGAATTGGGACCTTCATGTATAAAGGTTACAATTCATAAAGAGTGGTTGTAAACTATGTATTATATATAACATATAATGGCTAGCATATTCAGTGTAATCAAAGTTTGTAATATTTTTCAGATCACATACTTTGAGAATTCTGCAAGTTCATAACACAGCAAATTCGATGTAAATTAATTGAGGTCACATAACAATGTTTATTGACACTTAAGTAAATGTACTAGGGTGACACTTCATAAATGACATATGCATTCAGTCATAATACAAAAACATTTCAATAGCAAATTTATACTGTAAGCTGTCCAGCATTCAAAAAAATAATAATGTTAAGCACTAGTTTATTTTTTATGTAAGGATATCCAAAATGATGTCATTTCCATTCAAAAAGAAATCGCGTCACATATTCTTACGTCATTTAAATATTGCGTAATGGCTGACTGGAATAAAAGATGCAGATACAGTTTAAAAAAACTTGTATTAAGTTTGAGATTATATGATAAAGAGGTCATTACCAGAGTATGTTTCGATATCGTCGATATCGTCACTATCACATATTAGGAGTAAAAATAATGTATTATGTTCGTCATACACACACAATTGTTTTTTTACAAACTAAGAATATACACACAATATATTTATAAATTAAGTGAAGGTTTCTGAAAGCAACTCAGCATATCTATCTAAAATTGCACAATTCAATGCAGTCTTTTAATTTAACATTACAATAATGGGGGTGGTATGTAGTGATTTCACAAAAAATTTAATTTTAGGCAACAGTTTGTTTAGTATATCATCAGATTTACTGAGCAAGTTTATGAGATCTCTACACAGTTCTTAAATGTTATATATATATGTCACTAATCAAAATTTAAAATATATATATGCTTACAAAATTTTTACCCGATACTATGGTAATTCTGTACTAAAGAACTTTGGTCTTTTTGTATTAGTACAACATTTTGATAATTTTGTACCAAAGTTAATTCATACCATAATGAAATAAATTATAAATACATTACAGACCCAAGGGTATGCAGACCACCATTTTAGGGGAGCCATCACTCTCACTACCCATTATTCCCCTGAGATTAGTACAAAGAAAGTAATATTTACTCCCCGTAGCATGAATTCATATGATATCAACATGGTAATATCTTAAATGGCTCCCCACAATCTTAAGTATTGGAGAATATGAGAATTTGTAATTTCAAAGAGGTACAGGAGATTGCATGGCTAACACACAAGTCCAAGTGACAAGGCATGACATGGTGCATGAAGCAACACGGACTATTTGGACCACAATCTTCATTTCTTGAAACTTTACAAAGTAGACCAATTGACCTTGTCATAAATATATTCTTGGAAGGAGAATGATTCAATGAATGCCACAAAATATAAAACTACAAAGTAAAAAGTAAATACTGAAAACAATTCCAGTGTTTGAAACACATTTTTCAAAATGCGTCATCTGCCATTATTAGGATTCACCCTGCCAATTGCCACTTGCTACAAAATAGCTGCAGCATACAGTATTTTGCTAATAAAATGTCTTTAAATTTGTCACTTTTGAATAATTATCTAGTAAATAATCTAGATGAATATGAAAATGGACTCAAAATCCCATCATGATTTTGACAATCAATATGTTTATTCTGATAGCCAACTTAAAATATTGACCAACTTTGGTTTTGAACACCTTGGTGTGAGACTCTACGTCAACACATGTCATGTGCAGGTGATCAGTCAAGCACCGTTTGGTTATCAGGCAGATTCATGTTAGTACTGCCAGAAAATACTAATCATTACCATTTCATTTTAGTGTAACAATGACATATTTGGTATTAATTGCCAAATACTGTCACATTTTAAAATATTCAGCTGTTTTGCATTAAATTTATTACCGGTTGTATTTAATAACAAAATATTCTATTTGGATCGAGTGCATATTTTGAAACTTTTTCGAATGAACACTATAAATTTTAGTTAAATATTCTCTCCCTTCTTCTTCCTACTTGTTCAGTCATATGTTAATGCCTACATCCAATTTGATAAAATATTCATAAATATATTAAGAACATTATACCATGAAACCCCTCTAAACTGCACTATCTGTAAACAGCAGGGCTCACACTAAACAAATTTTGGTTTAGCCAATTTTTTAATTTGTAGAATATTTCGTTGAAGATTGTTAAAATATGGTCAATTTATGGAATATTTTATTAGTCAAATCTTCTTGACTAAATGTTGTGGTCATTTTGCATAAAAAGTAGTAATTGACAATAGACAGAGTGAGTCCTGAAACTGGAATTTCCTCAAACAGGTCATTTTTAAAGGTCTATTTTTAATAGGGTCTCCACGAGTACTCGAGTTCAAAAGACTCGAGTACCCATGCAAGGAAGATAATTTTCTTTAATTATATTTTTTATGTCATTTTCCCCAAAATGATTGCCGTCAGTTACATTATAGGGCAATGAGACATGGAAGGAAAACAAAAGTCGAATGTGTGGAAAGTAATCCAATGATGAAGTTGGCATCCATGTTGAGTGCTGGAATTAAGTTTGCATTCTTTAACGACACCACTAGAGCACATTGATTTATTAATCATCGGCTACTGGATGTTAATCATTTGGTAATTTGGTACAGAAAGTCACAAAGAGGAAACCCACTAAAAAAAATTTATTAGTAGCAAGGGATCTTTTATATGCACCATCCCACAGCTTTTAATATACCGGGTACCAGTCGTGGTGCATTGGCTGGAACCAGAAATAGCCCAATGGGCTTGATTGCGTGTCGGGTACTTGGGTCTAGGGCAAATTTGACCCTCGAAGCCCTAGTTTGTAAATATCAGGAAAGAAAATAACCTCTCTATATTGGACACCCCTTAAAACAAGACTTTTTACTTGGTCTGTTGGATGGACAGTTTAGAGGGGGATTCATTGTAATTAGATCAGACTATTTTCTTGACTACAAAACATGACCATCACATGGTTGGGCTACAGTTAACTCAGTGAGTGACTTGGTATTTATGGTATCAATAAATACACTATCCAAAGTTATAATGTCTCACATTTTTATTACTTCTGTTTGAGGAATCCAACTTCAGAGAATTAACAAAACAAAAAGATCAAAACAATATGCAGATGAAATCACATTTTGCTTGGATGCTCAGATCTCTGATGTTCCAGTTTGTATGATTGTATTAACCAAACAACTCTTAATTACAAGAAAAACAATTAAAACAATTTCCATATGCATACCACTGTTAAATTAATTAACATATAGTAATAACATTTTAGCTTAAAAACTGTAAATTTTCAATGCCACATTCTTTTGGGAAGGAGGTCAATGTTGGGACCCACAGAACATCTGGATAAATGCCTGAAAATAGTGCTAGAATAAGAGCTAGATGAATTGCATGTTGTTCAAGTAACTGCATGTTACAACTTATACAGAGCTTTAGATCTCAATAGTTTGGATGCAATTGTTAAACACATATTTCTTTGTCTGTTCTGAGCACAGAGAGATTTGACTGTGTGGTAACACCTGCTAAGAGTTGTAGAAATTCAGATATGCCTTTAAAGCTATTTCAGTGTAATTATAGATTACTAATCCACTGGTTTGATGGTAAAATGTTTAACACTGAAAAGTGTGGGGAACCATGTGTGAAAGACTGATGGATGGACAGAATTCAGAGAATGCTACCATTTAGCTTACAAGTTGTTTACAAAGCTAACAAGTGAAAGGAAGGAAAAGGTTTATTTAATTTTACGGTTATATGGTGTCAGACATATGGTTAAGGACCACACAGATATTGAAGGAGAAAATCCACTGTCGCCACTTCATGGGCTACTCTTTTCGATTAGCAGCAAGGTGCACTGGCTGGACCAAGGAATAACCCAACGGACCCATTGACAGGGATTGATCCCAAACAGATTGTGCATAAAGAGAGTGCTTTACCACTGGGCTACATCTTGCCCCCAACAAGTGAAATAGAGTTGGATATGTTTCAACAAGTTGCACGATAAATGGTATCTAACTGACATAAATACAGTATTTAATTTCTTACACAAAACTAAATCATATTTACAACACGTGTGCAGCAGTTAACTTATACAATTCACAGGGATAATTTTTAGTTTAACTTACACATCACAGAAAAATTTATTTTGAACATCTTTATTTTATTGGTTGGTATGGCAGTCCTCAAAACCTGCCAAATCAGAGGGAAAGGCCAACTGGCCAAGACCAATTTTTTTTTTAGGACATTACAGTCTGAAAGCAGGACAAAGCACTATTCAACAAATGTCTTAGTATAAAACAATAGCACACTTTCACATTCAAAGTACAGAAGAGTGAACTATTTTATCTTTTCCGGGAGTAATATTGGAATATGATGACCTGTTAATACCATGCAAAATAAGGCACTGCCAGTTTGACCATGAGACCGTTTAATTTTGAGGACATGAGGCATAAGACATTATGGCAATTTGCAGCATGGCCGCCTAACATTGTATGGCTCTGGTGACTAGATGATCACTGTGGAGCAGCTAATCATAAGTCTTATTTCCTAGATAATATGTTGCAGATGATATTTACCTGTGGCTGTCTAAGAAAAAGCCCATTCCCCCCTCTGGTTGGACCAGCAGTAGACTAATAATGACCAGTCACATTCAATCTACCTACCATGAAACATATGATACAGCCAGATGCAATTACATCCTGCAGCAAACAGCTGGCATGTATCTTCAGGCAGTGATGTCAGCAAAAATAATCAAATTACTGATGAAGAAAAACAGGTAACATTTTGTTTGGTATTGCAATAACAATTTCCTACCAAAGTTTTAGAGATCATCATACAATTCTAAAACATTAAATAGTAGTCACCAATTAATTTTCAATTGATTAACTGTCACTAATGAATTTTTTTATAACAAAATGTTACACAAAGAGTACTACATTTGAGGAAAACTCTTACTGAAGTATTGTTTTGGTCCCCTCCCTAAAATATTGCCTGGACCTGCCTCTGAAAAAGGTCCAGTACAATAGGTGCTGTCATTGGAAACAATGAGTTCCACATTAACTAAACTAATTAAATGCAGGGTTTCACCCAGAGGGTGTGTAGGGTAATATTAGCGAGTACTCTAAATTCAGTTTATTATATTATATTATTATAGATAGATGATAGTAAGAGAACTGCCATTTAAAATTTGTCAAAGAACATAATTTGCACCGTACAACAATAAATGAATGAATGAATGTTTAAGTGAGATAACACTTTTGTTATTTTTATGTCAAATGTCTTTGAATGAATTGATCGCACTGATATTGCCAGCTAATAAAAGTAGTTTTGTTTTTGTAAAAGTGGTATACCCTACATATGTTATTTGACACCCAAGACAAAACCCTGCAATTAAGAAAATGTCTATGGTAAATGATTTGCCATGGAAAAATAGTGTCCACACCAATTTTGTTTGAAGCTCTGGATTGTAAGTAAAGTTGAATGACTAGTTTGTTATTTGTGTCGTTTGCCAATATGCTGTAAGATTTATTCATACCAGTTCTGGTATTCATGGAGTAAAAGTGACATAACAGTTAACCACAAACAACATGTGCACGTTCAAGAACAATGGGGTTGCAAGGGGATGACAATTTATCATATACAGCGTAGTCAGTCCACAGTGGTGTGTCAGTTCAATCTTTATATGTTGATTACATCAAAGTGATAGAATATATTTAAGGCGTTACAAAATTAAACTAATGTTCTTTAATAACAGCATACTTTCTGTTAGGAAATCTGTCACGAAGATCAAAACGACTTTCAAGGCCAAGTAAATTGGTAAAGTTTGTTGGGGTTATTTTTGGATTAGGCCACTTGGCACCAGAAAAGGGTAGCATATTTTGTTTTTTGTTTTTATTGACTGAAAATTTGATTAAACTATCGGAACAATCTCGCTATACATGTATTTCTACAAATAATTCATCATCAGGCAATCACAGGGGTTGCAAGATAAATGAACACTACCTCAGTACCTGATTAACCAACAACCCCTTTAACATAATTATCTCGCCATGCGTTTATTTCCATGCCACTGAATATTGCGTTTCATGTATTTTGTATGTATGTTTGCCGAAATGATAAAAATAAAATAAAATACAACTTTCATTGTGTGTATTAAGCATACAAATGGATACTGGTATGGCACACATGTTACAGTAATTGTTCTAAGCTACTGTAGTTTTTTGTCAGTTGTTTCCGTACACATCGCAGCTTGTCGCCTTTGATATCCAGCGTGCAGGCCATTCATCTTTTTCAGTGTGTGAAAAATATTTGCATTTTGAAATAGTAAAGCAGGTTCTGTAAAATATAGTAGGATGCGGGGAAAATAAAAAGGGGTCTACAAAAATAAAGGGTGTGGCAAAACATGAAAAAACATAACAGTAAAGAGAAATAGTGAGGTGGCCTGCACTGCTTAAAGTCGCCTGTCCTAGTTTTAGTCCGCAAAAATTAATACAAATTTTGGTTAATCTACAAACCTGTAACACACTTAGATCACGTTTTTTATAAAATAGAGTGAAAAAGAAGGTTTTATATTGATAAATACCATGGGAATCCCCGTGATCCAGTTACTTTAAATAATTTTAAAAGTTAGTATTTTGATGTCACCAGTAGATGTCACTCGAAGCACAGAAATGTCTACGTCATGACAAATTTCCCAGACTGCACACAGACCAAGGGTAAACTCCTTTCACCTCTCCTGGATATTTTCCAACTGTTCTGTCCTGGACAGCAAAAGGAATGAGTTTGGAACAGGATGTTACTTTACCAACAGGGTGCTTCTGCAGCAATCATGATACTTGAATCAGAGTAAACAACAATGATTGTCCGTCACTAAAATGTTATATTTTGTATAAACCACAATTTGCCTACATTTGCTATTCGGCACCGGGTACTAGTGCCTAATCTATTGTTACTAGCAATTAGATGCACTGTTTATTATTGTTGGTAGTAATAGTAGTAGTAGTTGTAATGCAGTCTGTAGGAGCCAGGGGTGGGGAGGAACTTCCCCTCCCCAGGCCGAAAATGTAAGTTTAGTTTTTTTCTCCTACTCTATTTAAATAAAGGTAACAATACAGCTTGTGCCCCACCCCCACAGGTTGTATAACCTCTCCAGATATCATAAGACTTAGCAAAAAAGAGTGGATGATTCCACGGATCACTATCTAGGAGAACAGCCACTCCCGAGAAAATAATTTGCTTGGAAATTAACCCCTCTTGTATTAATTACTCCCTCTTGCATAATGACAGAGGACTCCCATTCCCAGACTGGTTTATTAAAGAACAAGCAGTTCTACATTTAGGCCATTTCTAATGCATTATCTGGAAAATGAGATTTAATATATTTAACTTAACGGTACTTTATAATGGATTTCTTTTTCAAATTTTGTTTTTATTTGAGTTGGTATGGGTTTAAAACTTAACAACATAATTTATACTTTATTCATTATGAAGTTAAACTTCAATTCATCAGTTTTCTTTATTGCAAATGGTTATTATTCAAAAAAAAATAATTATAGTTTTAATTTTACCTGTGCAGTTCAATTCCAATGTAATAATTGGAGGGCTAGTTGAGATTCTTCAATTGACCCTGCTGGCGACCTTGGTTTTCATGGGATATAGTCTGAGGTGTAAACATGGCAGAGTATTATTTTACAGATCTGTACGCCAGTGTTAAAATATGTATCTCAATTGCTGACAAGTGTTCACAATGCCGAGAAAAAAAACATTACTTGTTTCCTATTACAATTTACATGCTGGAAAAATATAGGGTAGGACAAACATTTTATCTAAGAAAGGGTAGACTTACCAATTTTATAACTTGCAATGTTAGTTTTATTCTGTATGTATTAAAGTACACACTTGGTTTGAAACAATCAATTGATACAATGAACAGAAATGCAGTACAAATGCTCAAACGAATGTTGAAAAATAAAGTTTGTTTTATTTAACGACACTACTAGAGCACACTGATTTTTATCTTTAATATCAATGTCTATTGAACGTCAAACACATGGTCATTCTGACACGGTTTTTAGAGGAAACCCTGAGACGTTCCCAGTGATCACTTACAAAAACTTAACGAAACATTTAGAGATCTTACTGACATATTTAATCATTTGATTTGGTGGTAAACTCCATCAGTATCGGTAAACATTCCCTCCCCTAGTTTATCAGAAGGTCACTAAATTTCTACAAGACCAGCTTGTCGCTGGAGTAGATCATTAAATATAGTTATTATTATTATTATTATTATATCATGGTTCATACAGGCAAGGACCCATAAAATTCAAGCACTTTTTAAGGACCTACCTTATGTTTTCAAGGACCATAAATACAAACCTTAACCAACCTTTTCAAACAATGTTTTTAATAGAAAATGTATGTTTATATGGTTACTAGTCATTTTATACCAGTCATTTCGTACCATAGCCATTTCGTACCATCTTGTACCATAATGTTTGGTCATTTTGTATCATAGTGGTTTCATAATCTGTATCTTATTTTTGTCATGGTATGTCACTTTTTATTTTTATTGCTGACAAATAAACGTTGACGTGTAAAACATACCTTGTAAAGTGAGCAAAGGTTGCCTAAAATTGCTCACCTACCTTTATTTTGTGTTAGATTTTACTCACATTTTGTCCAGACAGAAATTTAGGAAAAACCATTGCAATGACACAGATTTCACATACTAGATGATAACTATGTCACCAATATCGACTTCGCTGAGATTGCATAGGGCAAAAAGTATGTAATTTTGTGCCGGCTGCCATTTTGTCTTTTTATGGAATATTCTTCAAGAGGGGTGAAAGGATATGACATAATCTAGCAACGTCATAACATGTTATATAAAAGCAAACATGATGACGTCATATTAATTTTTTAAATTAGTTTTTGTTTGTTGAAATATACCACTAAAGAGCATTGATTTTATGTTAGTTATGGAACATACTTTGGAGGCTTTCACTCCTCTTGAAGAATATTCCATAAAAAAGCAAAATGGCAGCCAGCTAAAAATTACATGTATTTTTCCCTATGCTATCTCAGAAAAGCTGATACTAAAGACATCATTATAGTCTCATATGTGAAAGCTGTGTCACTGTAATGGTTTTTTTAAGAACTTGTGTGTGGACAAAATTTGGGGGAAATGTAACGGTAATTAAAGGAAGGAGAGCAATTTTGTTCGTAGTTGTTAACATTTTGGTTCGGACAGTAAGCTGCACAATAAATGACTGAGGTACGAAATGACAAAACAGACATGGTACGAAATGACTATGGTACGAATTAAATGGTTACCGTTAACCAGTAAACCGTTAATGCGTATAGTATACTCACCATTTGCAGTTCTCAAAACAAGGCTATTACACTCATCAATAATTGGTCAATCTCGGCTGAGGCATTCAGAACATAGCATTTGTCTAGCATGGGCCATGTACATTCGGTCGCGGAACGTCGCGAGTGCTGGAATCCAGTGCGAACACGGAAGTAAAAAATTAATGCTAAATTTCGAGACTGTTTCGTAATTTCTGGTTAAAATGACGTGCTAGTCACAGACATGAAATTCAAGCATTTTCAAGGACTTTAGCACTTTGAAAATAAGCACTTTTCATTTCAAACTCCTAAATTCAAGCACTTTTCAAAACTGTGCGAACCATGTATGTTAATCATAACACCTCTCTGCGCTAGATGTAGAATTAATCAGTTCTAAAGGATTGCATATATACATAAAACTAAAAATTCCGACTCTTCGTCCGATATCTCACGAAAGTTAACGAACTTCAATTTGAAGGGAAGTAACTCCATCAATCAATCATTTCGTGGCTAACTTGTCGCCAACACAACTAAATTTGCGACAGTAAAACCACCGATATACATCCGTAAATTGGAAATAACAGTAGGGTTATCCCCTAAATGACACCAAATTAGTGCTAGTGATAGTTTTGGAATGTTTTTGTGGAAATCGTTGTTATATTAAAACAAATAATTTGGATATACAAAAAAAGTTTTATGGTCAGTAGGTTCAAATTAAGTGTCGGTCGGGTAACCAGAAACAAATAATATTTTATGATACGCTTAATAAAATAAAATAAATTTGGTTTTATTTAACAATGCCACTACGGTCAACGAGTCACTTTTCACACCCTTATTTTGGGTTCATACACAATAAATATAGCATATATTATCGTAATTTCACTTGAAATCCACATTTCGTAAAACTAAAAGGTACAATTTTTTAATCAAAAGATTTTCTTCAAACACATTCAGATGCATTAGTACTGTTTAAACAAAAAAGTTTCAATAGCAGGTTTGCATTGAAATTTTGCATGCATTCATACTGTATACAAAGCCAAAACAAGTGCAAAAAGTGACCGTCGTCGAACTTAGAGCACACTGATTTTTTTATCTTATCATCGGCTATTGGGCTTCAAACATGGTCATCATGACAAGGTTTTTTTTAAGAGGAAAACCACTGTCGCCACATAGACTACTCTTTTACAACAGGCAGCAAGGGATCTTCTTTTTTTTCGCTTCCCACAGGCAGGATAGCACAAACCATGACCTTTGTCAAACCAGTTATGGATCACTGGTAAGTCCAAGTGCTTTACCCATTGAGCCTTACAGAGCACTCACACAGGGTTTGGAGTCAGTATCTGGATTTTAAAATTCCATGACTCGACTGGGATCCGAAATCATTTCCTACCAGCCTGTAGACTGATGGACTAACCATGACGCCGGTCCATTCATAATATGCCTAACCATATACATGAAAATTATATTGATGCGGATGTGTTCGTGAACGAGAATGCTGGACAACAGAAAACAGAGTGCTCAAAATTAACAGAAAGAAGCTTGAAAAACCAGCGAAGACTAGTCACCACTGATAAAATAAAATGTTGTAAGTACTAATTTACTCTTTGTACCACTGTGATAATGTTGAAAACTTTGGACGACCCCTTACTAAACAGCGAGAAAATAATTTCCAACACCAAAATTTCTGTCTTCTGAGATTTGATTGGTATGGCATAACTGATATGGTCTTCCATCATTTGTTACTGTTGCAGCCATGCTGATAGTCATTACAAATTTACATTCTTACCACCCATTCATACAACAATATAGCCCGAGTACTCTGACTGTAAGAGAGCTAGACGGACATTTGGACAGTTATACGCTCTCATTACAGTCAGAGACCATCATATGTCTTTTTTTGGCAAATCTTGACTACCAAACGGTAGGCAAAGATTCCCGCTCTAATACCACAACAATCCTATGTTTGACGTCAAATACCTTTACATCGACCATTTTCGAGTTAACAAATGAAAAAAAATCCATATATTAATCACTAATACACATACTACAGAGAGAAATTCCACACCACCCTCACTGTGCCGCCATTCGTGTCGGTCCGTGTTGCTTTGTGTAGCAATTAAAAAGGTCGGTGATCTATTTTGAGACGTAAATGACGTGATTGGTTCGGGAGTGACAGTTATGTCAAAAACATCACTTAATGTCTGTGCAGCACTGGGCCCACCTTTAAATTGTGTACAAATTCCTGTTCTACGCAACCGTCCACTTTTATCCTCGAAACGTTGTTTACAGCATGCTCATTCCATCGCAGAAACACAAAACCAACTCTTCCATGCTGTAATGTCGCTTGGTATGAGACGG
>JAECMU010148209.1:0-12305 GCA_016106625.1 Dracogyra subfuscus | reverse complement strand
CCCCCCCCCCCCAAACAAAGACAAGAAAAAAAAAGATAATTGTTTTAACTCCCAACTGCAAGAACTACAATTAATTATTGTTCTTAACAGTGATTATTTTCTGGGACTTTGTCCTTTTAACATACCATAAAATTAAAATCTACTCTAATACATGTAGTAATAGAATAATATAAAAAGTGAATTCTACCCAGTTAAATGAATGAAACACACTAAATCAATTAAGTTATTGAGATCTACACCTTCAAAGCAGAAAATCAAATTATGTGTATTTAATATGCAGTGGTTAAGCCGTCAGACTTAAGGATGGTGTTGGCAATTTCAACAACTCAGTGCGTACATTATATCTTTTCTCTCACTAACCCTATCGTCTCGGACACACAGCCCAGATAGCCCAGATATCTGTTCAGAACAACATGCGTGAGCTGTATAAAAAAATAATTTTTATGATTAGAAATACCTGTTTGCCTTGTCTGCAGATATGTTCTAAAAACATAAATATATCTTAAAATCTTTAATAGATTGCTTTGCTTTGTTTAACAACACTACTAGAGCACACTGAGTTATTAATCATCGGCTATACTGGATGGCAAATATGTAGTAAAAGCGACATAGTCTTAGAGAGGAAACCTGCTACACTTTTTCATTAGTAGCAAGGGATCTTTTATATGTACCATCCCACAGACAGGACAGCACATACCACAACCTTTGATATACCAGTCATAGTGCACTTGCTGGAACCTATAATAGTGCCAACTGCTTATGGTCCTATGGCCCGAATCACTACTGGGCTTCCCTACATGTATGTGTATGTTAAAGACATAAATAAAATGTACAGATATTACACGTAACCGATACAACTTTCCATTTATTCAAAATACCTACTTACAGTTCGTCCCATCAGCCTACAAAGGTAATTTTAATAATTTCAGTTTGGTTTGACACAAGAAGAAAAGTAAATGTGTTTTGGAAATGATGGAAAAAAACAATTGTATGCAATTTATAAAGCGACTCAAAAATAAATAACTTGTAGTAAATTCTAAAGTATGACAAAAAGGCATTCCCTGTGGAAAGGACTATACATGTATGTATCTGCAATAAACATTTGAAATTAAATATTCTGCATGTCAAGATATGCTATATACATGAAGTTGAAAAAAGATTCTACAATTCTTTAATTTAAAAAAACCCAACATGAATAAGAATTTTATTCATGTAAAAGGTGCCTGTAAATTTTCAGTTATAACTAGTTGCACCTTTCCGTCCTATAACACTGTCTACCAATGCACAAAGCTTTTTGAAGACCCTTGTCATTAAAACTATGGCTATTTGGTGTCTAACATATGATAAACTTCAACCTTTAGTCAATCGAGAGGAAACCTGCTGCCCACCACAAATAAAGAAGTAGGTAATCTTATATGCACTTTCACTTACAGGACAATACATACCATGTTCTTTGATGAACCAATGATAGGGCACTGGTTGGGATGAGTAAAAAAAAAAAAAAAAGTCCATTGAGGGCAATGGATCCTGTGAACCACCACACCTCACACAAGTGCACTAATGAATGAATGAATGTTTAACGACACACCAGCATGAAAAATACATCAACTATTGGGTGTCAAACTATGGTAATGGGGCAAGTGCACTACCACTGCGAACAACTTTAAAAGTGAATAATGGTATATTATGGGCAGACACATAACATTTAACAAACTAGTTTAAATGACTAAATATTAAAAATATACTCAACATTGTATATTTCAGATTTAACATAAATGTATGGCAGAATTTTCAAATACCTGTACACAATACCAGTGGGAAGATATGATGTAATAAATTTTGCATCCTGAATAAAATGTAACTGATCCATTTCATAGACATTACAATTTTATTTTTTCTAGAACCTGATACAGGTATACAATTTTTGTATTTATATTACAATCACAAAACATAAAACAAAGGATTTAGCAAGTCTATGGATTGCTATTACTTTTACTGATTTTCCCATCATGCACAAATTAAAATTTGTTTTGTTTAATACCACTAAAGCACCTTGCACAAACAAATTAATTCCTGAAAATAACATAAGACCTAAGAGTTAACTGAAATGTAAGTAAATATTGTGAAAATAATATGATTGGATAACATATTAATGTGCATATATCAAATTAAGTTTCAAGCACGTCTCTCCTGGGCACAATCTCCGATTTAGCCAGTGGTTGGGTCTGGGACAGAAACAGGGTGGGTGGGTGGGATGGTGAATTGGAAATGGACAGAATTCAGGAATAGCAAGTAGTAAAAAAGATCATAAATATTTTTTTTTAATTATTTTTGCTCGGCCTAATATTTATATAATTAGGAGTATTTCAGGACAGACCAAAAATAAATGAAAGAAGAGAAGATATGACTATTTAATAATATAGAAAAAAAAGGAGGTAATTTTGACATAAAATTTTGAACGAAAGTCTAAAAGTTTAAAGTCTGATCTATATGTCCATGTGTATGGCCTCGTTAAGGCCGTTAAGGTGCACAGCTTGTAGAGACACGATGGGTTGCATCACATCAAGAAAACCCCTAGAATGACATTTATTATCTTAGAAAGAGCTCAACCAAGGGAAGTAACTTTGTGAAAGTTAAATAGAAATGGATGGTATGTTTTACCACTTGGTGATCGAAATTAATTAAGACTCATTAAATCATGAATACAGTTCTTCAGTTGATCAGAATTAATAAACTGCCACAGAAATGTTTTTATTTAACTACACTGTACAGAAAATGTCTCTCTCTCTTTTAATGGCATAAAGTGAAGTGGAGTCATGGTAGTTTCTTTGAATGCATAACATAAACGACCTGCAGAGAATAGTCTAGTGGATGACACTTTTTGACGCGTTTAACCTCAAGGATCATCTGAATAACTCTAGTCCTGATTTCTCAAATGGGAAAATAGTATTTCTCTCCAATGCTTGAGTGCTCAAACTATGGTGTCAAGAGAATAAACAATAAACTAAAATTACACTGTACAATCTACACATATTTGTTACATCTTCATCTTTAAGCATACATTGAGAAATGTTAAAATATGGCTAGATATCAAAATATTATAAAAATGGTACACATCCAAACATGAACATAACACAAAAAAGGTATTTATACATGTACAGACTTTGCGCAACTGGATCATCTTCTCTAGTAACTTACTGTACGTGTTTTTATTTTCTCTGAACCAATATCCAAACATTGAAAACGCCATTCGACTCCACTTCTACAAGAATATACAGAACATATGCAACTGTCCTTAATAATGGAACAACGGATATATAATATATATAAATCGCATAACAAATAACTGCTTCTGACATGGTTAATCGCACACATATAATTGTTTGTGTCTATCCAACTGCTGTATGTTCATCTTGAAACACAGAATTTACGAACAGAAACGTTTCTTTTGTGGCCGACACAAGTGACCTTTGTAAAGGAAAGAAAAAAGATGTTTTTGTTTTTTTAAATCAGAGAAATCTGAATGCAAAAAGTAAAGTCTGGCTAAAACAATAAATACAAAATGCATGGGCTAACTGATGTGTAGTTAATATTCACTTGCAACCATTGAAGACAGCAATCCTCAACAAGTGATTTTAGTTTTTTGTTTTTGTTATTACACTGTGAGGTACTTCAACAGAATTAAGTGTGGACTGTAGACCAAGATGTCTGGGCCATCTGTAGGAAGAAGAATCCACACTCGAAAAAGTTAACCATCACATACATTTAAAGATTGCAGAAACCCAATCAGATGAGAGCGTTGCGCTTGTTCAAGCAATGTGCACGGAGAACAAACTTCGACGACTCCTTTTTAAGATCCAACTGGGTAGGCAATGTGATAATTTATTTTTCTAGCAAGTTCACAAACTAAAGCATAGATCACTTTAAGCACCGTTCGAAAAAGACGGAACCTATGTGTCCACCACGCATTGATTTAGAAACATTCTGTTCAAAGAGACGACGATTTGATTGTAAAACTTCGGCAGCTTCCTTGTTTAATGGATCCTCTGGATTGGGTTCCTGAAGAAGAAAGAAGTCAAACATTCAGCATTTTATTGATGACAACCATTTCTGAGTGAATTGCTAAAGCAATACATGTCTCTACCAAGTCCAACTAATGTCCATGGGCCTGAACTCTGTGACAAAATGTAGAGCCACCAAAAATCTGTTTGACAGAGGTAAATTCTGCATTGGAAATTGATCGAAACCATGATTTTTTGTGTGTGAAAAATGGCAATTTCAATGATTTTCTGTGTGATAATAGTAATTTGCGAGATTTTCCGTGCAGTCAGATATCGGTAATTGCATAATGAACCCATCATCTGCATAAAAACCATCATCCCCTGCGCGTGTTGTAACCTCACTGTGGTGCAGGGGTGTAACCAGGGTTCAAACTTAACGGTCGCCCGATTGCCCCTGGCGACTGAAAAGGACGACGGGTGACTGAAAACCCACAGTAAGGTTGCCTGCCTGGCGACCGATTTTAAAAAAAAGGAATCGTGTTTTCTTTTATAATCTGTTGTAATACTGTTTTTGTTTTTTTAGAAAATAGAACCGGGCAAATGAAAGTGCTGTCACCACTTGCCCAGATGGCAACTCAAAAAAAATGTTAAGCGCAGACACTGGGTGTAACATTCTCTTAAGAGAATAGCCAGTACAGTACAAATTAAAGTTTAGAATAAAAGTCAGTATCCGTGATATTTGTATTTTTTGCACAGTTCTTTACACTGTTTTTATTTATATCTTGAATTTTTCTATTGATGTTGACCTTATTTATTTACATTACCATAGTTTGACACACAAACATCCATTCATTCATTCAAAAACCTTCATCAAAATGGCAATTTCTGTGACTTATATATTCAAGTGCGGACACAAACTATACAGTATACTAAATAACAGTCTAGTATTTGATTGCATGTAAACAAATAAACAATAAATAATGATACATTGTATTGTATTACAGTATATACTGTAGAGCCACCGAAAATCCGCGTTTGACAGAGGCAAATTCCGCGTTGGAAATCGACAAATTCCGTGATTTTCTGCGTTTGTGAAAAATAGTAATTTCCGGGATTTTCCGTGCGTTGTTAAAACGGCAATTACTGTGACTTATATTATATATATTCAAGTGCTGACACAAACTATACTATATATATATATATGTAGGCTATATCTAGATAATAAAAACAACAACAACAGTCTAGTATTTGTGAACTGTAGAACGGTAATCTTTTTTCTTTTATTTTTTTAGTATGTATCGCGTGCTCGGACTAGTCACAAATATGTTTATAAAAAGTAGTGTCTGCCCACCCCCTACCCCTCGGATTTTGATTAGGATGCGACACTGCTATATATACACAATAATGGGCTAAATAACTGTTAACGGGCTACGGTTACACTTCGGTTAATACCGTTATTCTCGGAAACCGAAAGTGACCGAACCTTTATGATGCGATACGCGTCGTTGCGTTCAGTATATTTTAAGTTATTTAAGTTACCAGTCAAGTAAGCAAGCACGAGGTTATTTCAATGAATAAGAAGTCAAACGGTCTCTTATTTATAGACAAAAGTACGATTTTGAAAAATAAATTGTAAAAACAACCGAAATATTGACAATTTTGACCAGAAAAACATGTCTTCCATGTTTTTCCGCGGAAAATGGGAATTCCGTTTTTAACGGCCGATTCCGTGATTTCCGCGGGTTTTCCGCAATCGCAGATTTTCGGTGGCTCTAATACTGCAATACATACTGCCAATCAATGATACCAGAGTGGGTTAGGTCTGTTTCAACAACAATTTAAATATTAGTAAATTTAAGATAAAATATTGAATGAAAATGTTGTTAAAAAAATAATCTTTAATACTGCAGTGAATCAGAATGTTTTACTTTGGATGTATTTAAAAAAAACAAAAAAAAAACATTCAATTTACTATAGATACACAATAATGGGCTAAATTTCGGTTAATACCGTTATTATCGGAAACCGAAAGTGAATGAACTTTATGATGTGCTATGCTCCATTGCGTTCAATGTATTTTAAGTTATTGTCAGTTACCAGTCGAGTAAGAAAGCACGAGGTTATTTCAATGAATATGAAGTCAGCAACAAAAGTACAATTTTGAAAAGAAATATTTGTAAAAATAACCGAAAAAGGATGATTTTGACCACAAAAATACAAAACTCTGTTTTTAGCGGAAAATGGGAAATCCGTTTACAACTGGCGATTCCGTGTTTCCGCATGTTTTCCCGCTATCGCAGATTTTTGGGGTGGTTCTAAAAATGGGTAAATCACCATGATTTGTAACGGTACATAAAACAAATTCTGGAAAATTATATGTGGGACAGACGGACAGACAGTAAGAAAGACAAGACAGGAGGATGGAGACATATGCTGAAGTGCCCTCTGGTGAGAATGATCACTAAGAAACCACCGTTTTTCTAGTTTAGCAAAACTACATCTTTAATAAACTGAGTTTCCACATTAAGACAACTGTCTTTAGTTTCCTATCAGTTACGATGTTTCTGACCATTTGTTTTTAGCAAAGTTAAAAGTTCACATTAAATACATTTTCTTCTTTCAAAAATCATATCTGTATATTCCGTTTGTTTCCAACCAACTTGATGTTTATAGTAGCTCAAACCTAATTTTATTTTTCTAATGAATATATATACTGTATATGTATTTCTGTACATATTCATGACTACAACATAATTATCCCCTAATTACACTATTGGAAGCAAACATTTTTATTTAATGATGCACTCAACACATTTTATTTACAGTCATATGGCATTGAACATATGGTTACAGACCTCACAGCTATTGAGAGAGGAAACCCACTGTCGCCACTTCTTGAGCTATTCTTTCCGATTAGCAGCAAGGGTTCTTTTATATGCACCAACCCAAAGACAGGGTAGTACACACTAAGGCCTTTGTTACACCAGCTTTGGAGCACTGGCTAATTACACTACTGATACAAGAAATATCTGTCCCAGCACCCTACTTTTACCAGCAGGGCTGAAACTTAATGATGACACAGATGGCAACTGACATAGCTGTGAACTTACATAGCTGTGAACTGACATAGCTGTGAACTTACATAGGTCTGGACTTCTACCGATAGCAGTTTTTCTCTGCTGGATCAAAAGGGATAACAAACATTAAAAAAAAAAAACACCAAAGTTAATTTTTAGCAAAAGTTATGGTTTAAAACTGCTGTAAGAAAGCCCAAAAGTGTTGTAGGTGAGCATTTTACCTCTAACAAAAACCTTTCAAAATCGCTGACGGTAACAAATTGTTACATTTGAACCTCTGCCAGCCATTAGAGAAATGTTTGATAAGACAAGAATGAGTAGTATTGCATTCACTTACCAAAAACAAATACTGTAATCCATAGACTATGGAGTTTATTGTAAGAACAGGCTTCCAGTCTTCTCTGAAAAAATAATGTCACATTAATACATAATTTGAATGGCATTAACTCCATAAATGCAGAGACAGCAACATATATAAACATTTGTTAAGTTCATGTAAGAATACTGGTAAAAAAAGCAGAAAAGAAAGAATAAATATTCTGCTGTGCAAAGACAAAAAGCACTAGAGCTGGACGTTATTTAAATTTCAGTTTCTGTATCAGTATTTTTAGGGTGATTTACCTTAGTATCAGTACAATTTGTCAGGATGATTTACCAATATCGAGCAGTATTTTCAGTATACTCGGCTTTAAATTCATGCCCAAGTGAGATCTCACAAACTAATTTCGTCTAAATAATATAAAATTCCATACATATCTCTTCTTTTCAGCACTAAGAGGGGAATTAACAATTTACTTTTTGTGACTTCAACCTAGTTGTTTTATTGATTTATAGTCAACTGTGAAGCACACATCCGTTGATTAGCAGTACAGATGGTAAAACAAGAAACAACAATAAATGCTTTAAAAACTATATATATAGCAACTTGTAATCAGTGGCCACCTGTCTTTAAAACGGCCACTTTTATCTACTCCCTTGTGTGACTGCTTAAGTCAGGTTTGACTGTATATTATTTTATATATTTTTGTGCTGGGGTGTCATTAAACATTCATTCATTCATTCATTCATTATACTGATATGTGGTCTCAGAATTTTAAATCTCACTTATGTGGGAAATGTTTCTTTTTTTAATCTGTTCTGGCACTTTGAGATCACGTTAGTATACAGTAATGTTATCAACAGCAGGTAAAGAGTTGTAGATATTCAGAAATGCATTTCAAGTTATTTTAAATCTAATTACAGCTTAAAATTTCACTGGTTTTGAGGTCAGCTTTAATACAATTTAAAGTCCTGAATCTAGAGAGTGAAAGAAAACATGTTTCCACCACATAAATTACGTTCTTCCCATATATGATGGCATTTGATGTAACAGTCATGTTGCACTGTGCACAGGAAACTAACTAGTGCACAGAGGATGATCAATCCTACAATGCAGTGCACCAAAAGCCAGCACTCTTTAACACCAGAGCTACATTCTGCTCTTGGAAGAAACCCACCATTGACACATACATGTACTAACATGACCAGGGTACAAATTATGGTTTACTGATTAGAAAAGAAATAGTGTAAACTATTTGATTATTTCTTGTTCTTTTTTTTTTATCACTACATAGCTAACATGTTATATTAGCTTAAAATAGTACTTTGAAGATGTATGGGTAAATGAAACAATAAACGAAATCAACAGAATAGCTCACATCCTACCGTTTGATATAGATATACATTGTGTACAAACCGATGTGACAGTGTGTACATGTGTAATGGGTTGGGGGGGGGGACTGTCCAATGCTCAATCTAATGGCTAATCAAATATTGCACCACACTTTCTGTTACATGCCTAAAAGACTCAAATTGAAGTTGAAGTGTCATTACCTGAGAATATTAAGGCAAACATTTCCTTCTAAGTCTATGTTGGGGTGATAAACCATCGTTTCACACTTGACCTTTGGTGGATCATGGGGGTAACCTTGTCCTACTTTGAAACTGAACACAAATCTACCACCTCTGTAAAAACCCTGAAAAGAAAAACAATTGTTGAAGTGTTATGTTAAGACAACTTGAACCACAAATTCTGGACTCAATATCTTGGTATATAAAAATAAAGTGTCACATTTTTTTAGAAATTTGGCAAGACAAAAAAGAGCAAAAATAAGTTCTGCCATTCCAAATCATAGCGATATAATATATATAAAGATATGAATAATTTCTCATTTAACTGTCTTCAATACACATGTGCATGTAAATTATTAGAAATTCATTCAGGCTGCAAAATGACCGGGTTCGCATCGCAAAATGCGATGCATAATCTTGCGATCACGATACAATTTCTAACAATGATTAGCAGTTTGCGATGCATATTTTTTTGTAGCCAAACTGAATTAGCGCCTAGCCTAGTGTTCAGTGGTTTTATAAGTGGAGAAATCTATTACGATCGTGGCTGAAAAAATTTGCTTATGGTTGTTCATTTTCCAAGGTCGCGACGGAAAAAATGATTCGCCAATGATAAAACGTGGTTGGCTTTAAAAAAAAATAATTAAAATCTCAATCAACCACCTGCACGTGTGTGCCATTATTTTGATTAGAAAATACTGTCGAATAAGCGGAGCTTGTAACGTTAGATGTTTTGACAAGAACAGTGACATAGCACTGTACGGTTCTAGTTTCTACTTCATGACCTTGATGATCGAAACTAACAGCCAATAAAATTCCACCAAACGTTTTCATAAGCGAACAATCAACAACCTAATTTAGGCTAAAAGTTATATTGGTTTAAAAATCGGTAGATTAGAACGTTACTTATTTCATCAATCGAAAACATTCTATTTTTTAAAAACAAATTGCACCCTGTCATTAGTGTAATAATCTAATATTCAATAATTAATGTTAACTTATGATACTTATTACAGAATCTTACCAATGCAATAAACTGCTAAAATATAAATATTCTGACACATCATTAGCAGGAGTCAGAACATTTCTTGTCCGATTTGAAATCAAAACAGGTACAACTACATGTATTTATAAAGCTGAACACTGGTTGATAAAAAAATATATATTTATGTATCAGAGCACAATATTTCACAAGAACTTTGTTCTGTTCGCATGTCGGTTAGGCAACTTCAAATTCACATGAACCGCAAATCAGTTACATGGTAAATAAATTACATCCTAAAATTATAAGTACCATATATCAGTAGTCAATTTAAAAATCAGTTTATTTTTTTAAATATATTTGAACTGGTCACCAATGTAGCACAGAACCGTAGTTCAAGTGTTTTACAATTAGGTAGGTCTAACTCATCGGGTACATGCATATAGTTCATGTAACCAAACAACTGGTTACCTAATTAAAAGTTACGTGAACCAACTTCCGGTTACCTAAGATTTGAAATATTGTCTCCTGTGCATGATTTAAATAAAATAAAGGCTGTCTATTTTATCAACCAGATTTAGTTGTGTACAAAGAAACATTTTGTACATAAAAGGCTACTTCACTGCAACTGACATTTCAACCAAATGAAACACTTAGCCTTGATCAGTAATCAAGAAGTATATGGTTATGGGTAACCACTTGTGACCGAGGTTAATTTTTTGGAATCAAGTTATATTTTCTTGGATTAAACATTTAACAGTAATAACACTGTGCACACAATCGTGGGTTTTTTATTATTATAAAAACTGGTTTACCTCATCAGGACAAATATTGAGTTTAAAATTCAACAAATCATCTGGATCTGGAAAATCAACTTGGCAAGTCTTTGGTAGATTCAGTTCAGTTATGTCTGAAATAACAATCAATCTCAGTTACATAAATTGTAAAAATATAGAAAAAACTGGAAAAAACATTCCTCTAAATGTATATATATATACATGATAGCTGATACATGTACTGATGTTCTGGCAATTCCAGATCACTTCACCAAAACTTGTTAATTATACTGATCACACCCAATTCTACAAAGAAAAGCTTAATTTTCTTAATACATATATATATATATATATATATATATGCAGACCTCGGTAAAGTTTTATGATACTGATAAGCCACTTATTTGAATTTTGCTAAATTTTACAATCACTAATGGTAATATATTATGATTTACAGTATTCCCACATTTTAATATGTTATCTATACTACATCTTCTGCATGCTGACATTATACAAGGTTGTACAATTTGCACTGTTTGAATGCTGGTGAACTTGCCCCAAACTGTTTAATCAACTCACCCCAGTCAACTCAAACTTCACAGTAATACATAACTGTCCAGAAACAACCACCTACCATAGCCTAGACAACCACCCCCCACTGCACAACTTTCTGACATTATGTGGGGAGGTCCTAATATTGGATTAATTATTAACATCTTTTATTGATGATGATTGATGACATATTGGGTAATTTTATCACAGAGAGGAAACCCACTACATTTTATCATTAGTAGCAAGTGATCTTTTGTAGACCTATGCACCATCCTACAGACTGTTACGGAGTACAGAGAGGATAGCACATATCATGGCCTTTGATATGCCAGTGGTACACATGCCAAGCAGGCATACGACTCATAGATGAAATACTTTTACTGAAAGATTGTGGTATGTGCTATCCTGTCTGTGGGATGGTGCATAAAAGATCACTTGCTACTGATGATAAAATGTAGCGAGTTTCCTCTCTAACACTATGATAAAATTACCAAATATTTGACATTCAATAGCTGATGATTAATGAATCAATGTGCTCTAGTGGTGTCATTACACAAAATAAACTCTTTTTTTGTGATTGTTGGGCACTTGGAAGATGGAATGGTTAAGTGGGCGATCATGTGACGCAACCTCACAATATAGGTCAGCGAACTTAGAATTCTGCTGTCTGGAGTTTGCCGAAGCTTAGCTGAATGTGGGTGCTGTCAAGATTTCTTTCTGTAGTGTGTGTATTAGTGATTAATATCTTGAATCGTTTTAGTCAAGTAACTAAAAAATGGTCGATGTAACTGTATTTGACAGCAAACATAATATTGTTGTGGTATTAGTGCTGAAATCTTTGACTATCTTTTTGTGGTAGGTGATTGCCAAAATATTACATAGCTTGTCTCTGACTGTAATAAAGAGTGCATTTATGTCCAAATATCCATCTAGCTCTTTTACAGTCAGAGTACTCAGGCTACTTGTTCTACTAGTAGTGTACTACTGTGACAGTTTACACCGGTTTACACCACTTAACCCCCAAGAG
>JAECMU010148206.1:2656-29760 GCA_016106625.1 Dracogyra subfuscus | reverse complement strand
AATCTCGTTGGCTCGAACACCCTCGGTGCTCAAGAAAGAGTTCGACCCATCGGGTAGTTCGACCTAAGCATTCGGTCAACATCGGATATTTCTGTGATATCAGTTTTTTACCCACCCAGAAAGTGCGTTCTTGGGAACATTAAACAATTTTGCAATTCCGTTTTTGATTTGATTCCCTTTTCTACCTCCATAATAGCCTCATATTTTTGTACAATTGTTTTTAGTTCTAAACGACGTTTAACACCGCATATTTCTGTTGCTGATCCAAGTATTCCCCCTTTGCCGGGTCTTTCCTTGGATTGCTCAGTTTCTTGGGTCATAATTTGTTACGATCTAGGTGACCCCCCGTTACCGGGTCCTTCTCCAGATTGCTTGGAGACCGACATAATTTTGGTAAATTCAAACTTTAACACTTCATCAAGGTTTTATATAGCAATATGTTCGAGTGAAAATATTTATTAAAAATTATTGAGTTGCGCTGAGGCCCCTGTGTGCGCTTAAGTGATCACAGTTGATTAAATCACCCCTTAGTTCAATCGATTAAAACAGGGTGCCGATGCCCGTAAGTCTACAAACGGTCTGCATGCAATATGTTTAAAGTTAATCTCTAAGCCAAGGTCCAGGCACGTGCTAATTGTTTGATTGGCATTACGATACAAGTTAATTAATCTAACAGTTACCCGATTCATCTATAGTTAATTCCGCCTACATAATCAGTCAGAAGGTTGTAATAACCAGTTGCGCATGTGCAGCAATTACAATGTAGTTGTCTCGTGGACCATTTTTTAAGCTGCATGTTTTTTGATACCTTACATATCAGCGGTTCGAGAGAAATATAACTAATTACACTGACGGGACCGATAATTTGGTTCGAGGAAAGGTTTATAGTCGACCCTGGACATGTTCAACCCATCAGCAGTTGGTATAATGGTTTACCGAACCAAAATCTCGGGACTTCGTTCTTGGTTTGAGCATCGCGGTGTGTTCCACCCTTCCGAGGTCGAGCCAGTGAGATTCTACTGTATATAATATATATATATATAAAAAACCCAAAAACATGACCCAGATATTTTTGAAGTTTGTTTGCTTAATGACACACCACTAGAGTACATTAATGAAATTTAATTTATTAATCCTCAGCTATTAAGGTAGATGTCAAACATTTGGACATTATGCAACATTTTTCCATTAGCAGCAAGAGATCATTTATATGCACTTCCCAAACAGGACATCACATACCACAGCCTTTGAAATAGAAAGTCGTGGAATGCTAGTTGGAAAAACCCCAATAAGAGAAAGTATCTACCAAGCGGATTCGATCCTTCAACTATAAGCACCTGAGGTGAGCACTGCAGACCTCATTCCATGGCTATTTTAAACCACATGATTAATAATAAACAATACTGTTGTAAAATAAAGTTTGTTTTCTTGAATGACACCACTAGAGAACATTGATTTACTAATGTAACATTTGATAATTCTGACATAGTCTTAGAGAGGAAACCCGCTACAAATTCCTACTAGAGCACATTGATTCAATAATCATTGGCTAATGGATGTCAAACATTTGGTAATTTTGAAATATAGTCATCAGAGGAAACCTGCTACATTTTTTCTAATGAAACAAGGGATATTATATATGCACTTTCTCACAGACAGGATAGTACATACCACTGCCTTTGATATACCAGTCATGGTGTACTGGCTGGAACAAGAAATAGCCCAATTTTAATGGGCCCACCGACAGGGATTGATCCCAAACCGACCAAGCATCAAGTGAGCGCTTTACCACTGGGCTATGTCCCGACCCCTGTTTGTTTTGTTTAACAACACTACTGGAGCACATTGACTTATTAATCAAAGGCTATTGGATGTCAAACATATGGTCATTTTGAAACAGATAGAGAGAGAATACCTGCTACATTTTCATATTAGTAGCAAAGGATCTTTTATATGCACCATCCAACAGACAGGATAGTACAAACTGTAACCAATTGTGGTAGCTTGATGTGCGGTCGGTTTGGGATCTCGTTCCAGCCAGTGCACCACGACTGGTATATCAAAGGCTGTATTATGTACTACCCTGTCTGTGGAATGGTGCATATATAAGATCCTTTGCTGCTAATCGAAAAGAGTAGCCCATGCAGTGGTGACAACAAGTTTCATCTCTCAATATAGTCCTTATAACCATATGTCTGATGCCATATAATGTGTTGAGTATGTCGTTAAATAAAAGATTTCTTATTTTTTTCATAGCTGTCTGAAAAGTAATACCTAGATGTCTTGACTTTTTACTTGCTTATTTAAGTCATCCATGTTTTTATTAAACAATTTTAGTTTATTAAAAAACAGAAGAAAAACCAACGACAATGATGTGGTTATATTTCACTAGCTCGCCGGAAGCGACTACCGGTAGTCCTCCAGTCTATAGAATAATATATTATTAACAATATATAGAGACTATTTCATGTTTTTTTCCGAATACGATTTTTATGTCAACGAGTGGTATGCGAAAACCATATTTTCACTCATTGCGAAGCCGAACACCGTTAAATTCTTACCCTTACACTCGATGACACTACCATTATCATTATTTAGTTTCGTATTCAATTCATTTTAGATATTTTTCGTTATTGCACTTCATATCCCTTTATTTATAGGTGGCAAAGGTGCAGTTGTTTAAATTAAATTTTTCAAATTTTTCATTGGTAATAATTAAATTTAAATACAAAGAACCAAGACAAAGGGAGATAATTTAATCATGCACTTTTACAAAAATGTAAAAATATGACTTTTCACCGTATTTGACTTTTATGGTTTCCGTAGATCTATATATTTCACTGCTATGTATTAATAGAATCTATCACCCGTGTCAGGTATCTAGATAAGGGAATTCCATCCCAAGGGACAAAACATTTTGTCCCGCGGGTTGGAATTCCCTTATCTATACCTGACAATGGTGATTGATTCTTTTTCTTGCCCACTTAGTAACTAAAGCAAAAATATGCCTACTTGTTACTTTTATATTGCCATCGCTTCCTTCCATTCTTGGCCGACTGTAAACATTGAGTCTACAGACTTCTTTAACCATACTCGCTAAAAAGTAGTCCCACTGGACAAAATAAAATAATAATAATTTCACGATTAAGTTAAAAAATTTAATTTTATTAACATAACCTTTTGGATGATTATAAAAATAAAAATAATACAACATGAATTGAATAAACAAAATAGAGTTAATTGTCTCCAGTTATAAGTAGCCTCATAACAGATTATGTAGAAATCGTCTATACCCGTGGGTAAGATATATTTATCTAGCACCGTGCAAAAGCTGGATAATCCGGTCTAGTGGGCAAGAAATAATAATATAATATACAGGGACTTCACTTCAAATGGAATACACAGATATACTGACAAAACATTAATAGAACTTGTTAACTAATCAACATTACGTGTCAAACAAAATCAAAAAGACAGATAGACCATCAGGGTTGGTAGTTCCATGTTTTAAATCATCCATACGAATATTTACTTGCAGGGTGAGTATATTCTGCATCCCTGCTACATAGCTGTATATATGGCAGTTGAGTATAGCTTTAGCAGCCTAGGGAGGCACCACAGCTGCAATGAGGTCTAATTAACCAGCTACTCTTGATCTACTAAATTCAAAAACTATATTAGCTGTGTATCCTTTCTTCTTTCTTCTTTTCGGCCGACCGTTAAAAAATTGCGCCAAAATTCCTTCATACTGAAATGCGACCATTTCTCTTTGGTTTAATTAATGCTCCATTCAAAATTGCATAGCCCCACCACCACCACCCTCGCCTGTTACCGATCCTGATTGGACTGCTGATGCTCCCTTGCATCTGCCAGTGCAGGCGGTCCCTCCTACATCCCCCCAACAAGCTCTTGCACCCACGACAGGCGTGCACTACAACAGCTTGTTCTGAATGTGCACGTTAAACCCTATGACATGACATGACATAGCTTTAGCTGGCTATCTACACAGGGGTCATATCTGTGGTGGAAGGCTCAGTCCCCAAACATTCCTGTGCCAAGTATGGGTTACATGTAATTAATTCTCAAATTCATTTATTAATTATATTACAATGAAGATCACCAGTTTTTGTTTTTTTTCTTTCTTATAAAAGGGGGTGAGGTGGGACATAGCCCAGTAGTACAGTGCTTGCATGTTGCGCGGTCAGAGTGGTATCAATTCCCGTTGGGCTATTTCTCATTCCAGCCAGTGCACAACAACTGGCATATCAAAGGCTGTGGTATGTACTACCCTATTTGTGGGATGGTGCATATAAAACATCCCTTGCTGCTAATCAAAAAGAGTAGCCCATGAAGTGGTGATAGCGAGTTTCTTCTCTCAGTCTGTGTGGTCCTTAACCATAATATTATGTCTGATGCCATATAGCTGTAAATAAAATGTGTTGAGTGTATCGTTAAATAAAACATTTCTTTCTTTTAAAAGTGATATGATTTAATTACAGTGGATTATAGATGGGAGAATGACCTTGAATCTTACCTCAGTCAGACATCCGTCTGTCGACCATCTATAAAGACAATAACACCCTCTTGAAATTAAACATAAACAGGACCGGTGTGGTTAATCATTTGTGCTAATGAATCCTATTAGAGACTGACATAGGAAGTCAGCTGTCTGTTGGAGTAACGGGTTAACGACAGTTTATCACCTCTGTCACCTGTTGGCCAGGTTCAAATGGGAAACTGTCCATCGCTTGCCATATGTGTATAATAACCTACAGGTGTATGTCCATTAACCTGTTGATATTTCGTATCCTGCAACTCAGCAAGAAGAGTATATAAAGGGAAATAATCTTTATAATTTTGAATAATTATAGCCTGAAAACTTGACGAACGATTTTTCAGTATGACAACCGCCTCAGTGGTGCAGTGGTTAAGCCATTGGACTACAGACTGGTAGATACAGGGTTCACAGCCTGGTACTGGCTCACACCCAGAGCAAGTTTTAACAGCTCGATGGGTAGATGTAAGGCCACTACACCCTCTTCTCTCTCACTAACAACTAACCCACTGTTAGCTGAGGTGCATGCCCAGAACAGCGTGCTTGAACCTTACTTGAATATAAGCAAGATGCTAAGTTGAAATGAAATTAAAGAAAGAAATGTTTTATTTAACGATGCACTCAACACATTTTATTTACAGTTATATGGCGTCAGATCACACAGATATTGAGAGAAGAAACCTGCTGTCACCACTTCATGGGCTACTCTTTTCAATTAGCAGCAAGGGATCTTTTATATGCACCACCGTACAGACAAATTGTTGTAATATTTGTAGTAGGTTAAAATGCATTTTATTTCCTAAAATATTTTTTTTTTCATACATACAAAATTATTTGAAGACAAAAATCCAGTTTGGGCTTCTTATAAATAGAAACACGTTGAATATTCTAAACAAGAATATATGTTTAACATGTAAGTTTAATCGTAGAAATATTTTATTAGTCAGAAACATCTGAATTATTGACGATACTGTTTTATTTTTAAAACACTTCTGATTCTGTGAAAACCAGAACATAGTAGACTAAAAATGGTATTGTTATTTATTGCCCCAAAACAAAAACAAAAACAAAAATGGTTTAGACTTTTAAAAGTGTTATTCATGACAAAACATGCACATGGATTTTATTTCTGAATATCTGTAAAATATTTTTTTTTTAAATATTTTGTACATTATTATTTAATGGAAGTTGAAGAATATTTTTATCCACAACAACTGATGAAGCACACTTTGGAGAAGATGACGACTGGGATTATTCCTCGTCGAGTGACAGTGAAAACAACTTAGTGAAAGCATCATAAACAATGACGTCAACCATAACAATTGTAGGGTTCTTAAAAATATTAATTGGGGTAATTAAACTTACTAGGATGTCCTCTAAAATATTACACACACCAAGATAGTGTTATGTTAGTTGTTTTCTTACAATCTGAGGTTGAAAAAAGTAGGATAAAAATGACAAATTTCCCATTGGAAACTTGGGTCAGTGATGACATTTTATTATTCTAAAGCTGAATGCCATTAAATTAAAGGCATAATGTCACAGACCACTGACCTATTTAATGGTCTAACAAAGTATTACCTGAACAAAAATAATTTGATTCTTCCCTAAATGTACTTTATTCAACCATCTTCATAACCACCATACTCCATTTATTAATGACATTTTGTAAAAATAATTGAATTAAGGCAATGGTCCATAATTCAAAAACTAAAATTGCACTCCATCATGGTTCAGTTACGGTGATGCAATTGCTAGATTTGATTTCTGACAATTAATTAAATTTTTATTTATTATCTATTTTTAAGAGAAATAAGGTCCTTAAATCTGTGACAGTATGCCTTTAAAAAACCTTTTAGAAATACATTCTTTTGAACAGTTAGGAAATGTGACAGTTCAGAATACCTTAAATGATCAACATCACAGTCCTTACGGCTTGACACGAACAATTGCTCTTATTTACATGAACTCCATCTGCACACATAATAATAAGTGGGTGAAAAAATTGTCTCATCACATCACTGACCTACATGTATTTTCACTCAAATTACTGAGAGCAATTTGCCCTCCTACTTAATTTCAGACAGACAGTTTATTGCTCACCATCAATTTTCAAACAATAATCACTGACAAAAGCAATTAGCTCATCCACAGGTAAACTTTGAAACGTTTTGGTTCTTGTAGTTGAATACATTTTACTAAACATATTATATTATAACAATTCGTGAATTTTTACCACACAGTCGGTAGGTCAAATGGGCTGTTTTTCATTCCAGCCAGTACATCACAACTGTTACCACAACTGATATATCAAAGGCCATGGTATGTGCTATCTGTCTGTGGGATGGTGCATATAAAAGATCATTTGCTACTAACAGAAAAATGTAGTGGGTTTCCTCTCAAAGATTATATGTTAAAATTTACAAATGTCTGACATCCAATAGCTTATGATTAATAAATTGTTGTGTTCTTAAACAAAACAAACTTTTAATCTATATAAAAGAAAATTAACCATTTTATATATCCCACAATGAATGTAGCAATACCCATGTATAAATTCAACATGAAAACAAAATACCCATCCATAATAATTATATACATGTACTTAGATTTAGGTAATATATTTTCCTTATTATAACTTAGCACAATTAATTATTGAACATCAAACCAATTCCATAAAATAAACGTGACATTTGCTGCAAAGTAATTGTAAACTCACCAAAGACATTAAAGGACAATAACTCTGCCATACAGTGAAGAATGGACAATAAACATTAAATATCACTGTTATAAAACGATGTAGGTTCAGCTAGCATTGCAAATATCAAAGTGATCCAATTACCAAAAAGAAATGTAAGACTATATTTATTATTGGTTATTTAAATCAGTTGACTAAAGGGTGAAACTTAGCCCAGTGGTACAGCGCTCGCTCAACGTGCGGTTGATGTGAGATTGATTCCCATTGGGCTATTTCTCATCACAGCCAATGCACCACGACTAGCATATCAAGGTCCATGGTATGCACTACCCTGTCTGTGGGATGGTGCATATAAAAGATCCCTTGCTGCTAATAAAAAAAAGTAGCCCATGAACTTGTGACAGCGAGTTTTCTCTCTCAATATGTGTGGTCCGTAACCATATGTATGACACTATATAACCGTAAATAAAATGTGTTGAGTGCATCATTAAATAAAACATTTCTTTTCTTTTCAGTTAACTGTATGCACTGGCAAGGTGACTTGTGGATTGGGAGGGCAGCTACAGTCCATTCCTCAGAGAATACATTTTTTCATAATTAGGAATTTACTACAAGTTATTTAATTTTAAGACGATTACTTTCTAAATTGCACGCAAGAAATAGTATATTTTTGTCATTTCCAAAACACTTTTTTTTTTTTTTTAAATTTTTTATGTCAAACCAAACTGAAATTATTTACAAAAAGCATTTGTGTAGGAAGATGGGACGGACTACAGACATTAATAAGTGAGTGAGTGGGTGAGTGAGTGGGTGAGTGAGTGGGTGAGTGAGTGGGTGAGTGAGTGGGTGGGTGAGTAAATAAATAAATAAATGAAAGGATAAATGAATGAACAAACAAACAGATGTTTCCTGATACCCCAGCACACCCACCCACAAACAAAATTCCGCCCACCTCAAACTTACCACACCCCTCCTCCCCACCTCCTACCCCGGAGGCAAAGTCAATTAATCATCGGCTATTAAATGTCAGACATTTGGTAATTCTCATTAGAGACAACCCGCTACATTTGACTTAAAGAAGAGATGCATGGGTGGCTCAGTGAGTGGGATGGTGTCTAACTGACTAAGTGAGCATGTAGGTTCTCGAGTAATTGCATGGTAGTGAGTGAGTAAGTGAGTGAGTGGGTAGGTGAATGAATTCAAATCCCTGAATTGGGTGGGTAAATGGGTTAGTCACTGAGTGAGCAAACTAGCCAGCCAACAAGAAGACTGGAGTCTATTCATTATTCTAACATTTTCACAAAATGTTCTTCCTAGCTGTCTTTATCATTTATTGGGGTGGGAAATAGCCCAGTGGTAAAGCGCTTGCTTGATATACGGTCGATTTGGTATCAATCCGTATGTCGGTGGGCCCACTGGACTATATCTCATTCCAGCCAGTACACCACGACTGGTATACCAAAGAACATGGTATGTGCTATCCTAACTGTGGGATTGTGCATATAAAAGATCCCTTGATACTAATAGAACATTTTAGCCCGGTTTCCTCTTTATGACTGTGTCAAATGAATGAATGAATGTTTAAAGCAGGATAGCACAAACCATGGCCTTTGTTGAACCAGTTATGGATCATTGGTCAGTGTAATTGGTCTATACCTACCCACTGGGATCCGAACCCAGTACCTACCAGCCTGTTGACCGATGGCCTAACCACGACGCCATCGAGGCTGGTCTTGATGATTAACAAATAATCAATGTGCTCTAATGGTGTCCGTTAAACAAAAACTATTTTTTTCTAACAGTCTGAAATCTGGTCTTTCACCTTTTCAAGTTGTTTTTTTTGTTGTTGTTTTTTGGTGTGCGTTATCCAAAGTGATCTTATTTCCTTAATTACCAAATGAATTAAACGACAGGCAGAACAGATAAAGAGCTCAAGTATTTTAAGACTTCAATGAAATCTTCCAAGACAAACAAGTCTAGACAGTAAGTCACATTGTTACTAATACAACAGTAAATTTAAAATTGAAATGTATACTGTTGATGACCTAGTACATTGTAAAACACAACCGTCTTTAGGATCAATGAAGTATTTTAAACCATGGGGCACATAAGTGTCTTTACGAATGAAAAGATTTAAAAATAGAACTCATTAGTGTCTTTAACTGGGGCATATATAGGTACCTTTAAATTTGAAATATTTTAAAATGGAGCTTATTAAGTGTCTTTAAGAATGAAATTTGTTTAACTGGGGCATATATACATTTGTAGGTACCTTTAAATTTGAAATATTGTACAATACAGCTCATAGTGTCTTTACAAATGAAATATGTTAAACTAGCATACATAGGTACCTTTAAGATTGAAATATGTGAAACTAGTAAATATACATGTAGATACCCGAATGAACATCCAAATGTCTTCAAGAATGAAACATTTTAAGCTAATGCAATTAAGTATATTTCAAAATGAAACACTTTAAATTAGGGTATGTAAGTGCCATTAAAATTAAAATATTTAAAATTAGGGTACAAAAGAGGCCATTCAAATATTATGTAATGCTTGAGGGGGTTGGTGGGTGGGTGGATGTAGATTTGAATGTTATGCATTACAGGGGATGGGTGGGTGTACTGAACAGCATTACATAACATACTTTAAAAAAAAAATCTTTCTTTTTTTCATAAATGCTGTGTGATAGCAACAATATTTAAATGTAGGTAGTTATAGATATACTTATACACACAATAAGGGTTATAAATCATGTTGAAATGCATATCTGTGCTTTCTCAAATCGCAAAGCAATACGTTAACATTGTGTTATACCCATCACATGATTTCTTTATGAATGACAAGGAAGGAGGGGGGGACTGTCTCCAAGCATTATGTAATATTTTTGGGGTGTATGGTCCAGCATTACAGAGTTACAGGGGGAGGGAGGGCGTCTAATTTTGACCAAAATACTGTCACATAATATTTGAACGGTCCTTAAATGTCTTCAAAACTGAAGTTTTAAAACAGGATATATGGGTGACTATAATGAACTATTTTAAACTAGGGCCTTTTTTTTTTAACTGAAATATTTAAAACAAAGGCACATGCGTGACTAAGAATGAAAGATATATTAATATGCCATGATTTACGCCGTCATGTATGTGGGTTTTGTCTGACAATGTGTTGGAATGACCAAATGTATGACATCCAGCATCCAATAAATCAATGTACTATAGTGGTGTCATTAAATAACAGAAACTTTGTTAGGCTTCGGTCTCAATTTATTTTGGTAACATGCATTCATAGCAGACAATAACAGCCACCATTCATTTAATTTTCACCTGCTATTTTTGTTGTTATCACTGGCTATATTTCGGTATTTCACATCAAGTTCAAATAACATCAAATTTACCGATCCTACAGACACGCAATCTTTACACAAAAGAGGGTGGGACGTAGCCCAGTGGTAAGGCTCTCAGCTGACATGCGGTTGGTCTGGGATCAATTCCCATCAATGGGACCATTGGGCTATTTCTCATTCCAGCCAGTGTATCGATCATCACTGGTATACCAAAGGCCATTGTATGTGCTATCCTGTCTGTGGGATGGTGCATAAAAAAGGATCCCTTGCTGCTAATAGGAAAATGTAGCGGGTTTCTTTTCTTAAGACAATATGTCAGTATTTGACATCCAATAGCCGATGATTAATAAATCAATGTGCTCTAGTGGTGTTGTTAAACAAAACAAACTTCTTTGCATAATTAACTCAAGAATATATAAAAACCTGATGTCACATACAAGTACAACTAGTCTCAATGGAATACAATATAAAACAATTCTGACTGGTTGAAAGAAAAAGCATGATTTTCAACAACCTCTTAGCCATTTTTTTTTAGAGCTTTTGAAATAAAATAAATAAAAAAGAACAATTTTTAAACTCTTTGTATTTAAATTATAGCTATTTTTTCAATTTGCAATATTATACAGGAAAAAATGTATGAAAAACATGGGTGAAATAAATGTAGCGGGTTTCTTTTCTTAAGACAATATATCAGAATTACCAAGTATATGACATCCAATAGCCGATGATTAATAAATCAATGTGCTCTAGTGGTGTTGTTAAACAAAACAAACTTCTTTGCACAATTAACTCAAGAATAAAAATAAAAAAACCTGATGTCACATACAAGTACAATTATTCTCTCATTGGAACACAATGTATAACAATTCATTCTGACTGGTTGAAAGAAAAAGCATGATTTTCAACAACCTCTTAGCCATTTGTTAGAGCTTTTGAAGCGGGCAGCATAGCCCAGTGGTACAGTGCCCGCCTGATGCGCGGTCGGTCTAGGATCGATCCCCGTCAGCTAACCACTGGGGTTTTTCTTGACATAACCATATGTCCGACGCTGATATAACCGTAATTATAATGTGTTGAGTGCGTCGTTAAACAAAAAACAAAACAAAACAAAGAGCTTTTGAAATAAAAATAAATAAAAAATAGCAATTTTTAAACAAAGAAAAATGTTCAAATGAATTCTTTAAAGATTATAATACTAAATTTCAGAACTATGTGATCAAATCTAAGGAGAAGATAGACTTTCAAATTTTCAATTAATGTTTTTAAAAATTATTTTAGATGGCAAAGCCTTGATATATATTATTATTGATTAATATTAATAGAAAGAAGGATATAATTATTTCATTTTGAATATATTGTAATGAGGCCAAAAAAAGAAAAGACTTTCAAATGTTTAATTAATTTTTTGTTTTAAATTTAATTAATTTAAAATAAATTAAATTCTGTATTTCCAAAATATCTCTCTGATAGTTTGTGGAAGGTGTCTGAGAGGATCAGTGTACCAAGTTTCAATTTAATGAAAACTGTAGAAGATTTTTTTTTTTTTTTTTTTGGTTGGTTTGTTTAACGACGCACTCAACACATTAAATTACGGTTATATCGGCGTCGGACATATGGTTATGTCGAGAAAAAACCCCAGTGGTCAGCTGGCGGGGATCGATCCTAGACCGACCGCGCATCAGGCGGGCACTCTACCACTGGGCCATGCTGCCCGCTTCTGTAGAAGAAGACAGACTTCAATGGAAAAAGTTGATATATGGGCCAATGTCAGACAAATCGGTATCAGAAAAGCTCCAATGACAAACATCATAACAGAGCTAACAAAAATTAATAAACATTTTTAATGGAAACCACCAATATGCAACTTCGATAAAGCCACTTGATTATAGTTAGTTTTTCAATTTGCAATATTATACAGGAAGAAATGTATGAAAAACATAGGTGAAATAAATTACAAGTGAATAAAAACTGAGAGCAGTTTTGTAAGACTATAGCAGCAAAGATTTGTTTGGTGCTATAGTGAAACCCCCCCTGGAATTGGACATCCACAAGACTACGTCAAAAGTCTGGTGTTAGAGAAAGAAAGAAAGAAATGTTTTATTTAACGACGCACTCAACACATTTTTTATTTACGGTTATATGGCGTCAGACATATGGTTAAGGACCACACAGATTTTGAGAGGAAACCTACTGTCGCCACTTCATGGGTTATTCTTTCAGATTGGCAGCAAGCGATCTTTTATTTGCGCTTCCCACAGGCAGGATAGCACAAACCATGACATTGGATGAACCAGTTATGGATCACTGGTCAGTGCAAGTGGTTCACACCTACCCAATGAGTCTTGCGGAGCACTCAATCAGAGTTTGGAGTTGGTATCTGGATTAAAAATCTCATGCCTCGAGTGGGATTCTAACCTAGTACTTACCAGCCTGTAGACCAATGGCCTAACCATTACGCCACTGAGGCCGGTCTGGTGTTAGAGGGTACCTGGTTTATAAAGGTTATGTTATATGTAACGAGACCATGAATAAGATCTGATTTTGAGAGAATTCCAGTTTACAGAGGGCCAGGTTTTTAAGGGTTTCACTGCATTAATATTCATTAACAGTAATACCGGTATAGAAATTTTGAAATCTGAATGTATATTCAGGCCTCATGTGAGGTCAATATAGAGCGAAGACATTTCTCTCACACACTTTTGAGAGGGCGAAGTTTTTAACGGGAGGGAGACTTCCATTTTTAATCTTAACCCCCCCCCAACACACACACAAAAAAGTTCTATTAAGTCAAATGGCCACTGAATATAGGCACATTTTTTACAGTGTGTTATTTTTAAACTTATTTACCATCTGATGGATGTGTGCTTTGAAATTTTATCAAAATCACCTTTCTAAGTCTTCAAAAATAGTGAATGCAGCTGAAAAACATTAATTTAATTGTTTGGACTTCATTCTCTTACAAGTTTGTCTTCTCATTTTCTACATAATGCATTCTACATATTGCCATAGTACCAACTTATCAATGTCAAGCATAGATTAATCAGAGGCAATGAAATGCATCCTGCATTCTCAATTTCTGAATTGATACAGATGGCGGACTGAACGGAAACTAGTAACCATGAAGGTGTGAAGATCGCTTATTTGCTGCACCGTGTCACATTTTATTTAAAAATAATATTTCTTTAAATAGAATTTACAAGTCTGCCAGCATTTTAGCGACTTGGGAGTGCATTTACATTAAACATATTTTAGTAGAGAAAAAGTGGCCGCTTGCAGGAGAGACAGCTGACTGCAGGAGGCCGCTAGGACAGGTTTTCCAGTATTATTTTATTATTTAGACATCTTTGTTTGAATTTATTTGTTATGAAAAAGTCTGCGTGAAACTAGTTAAGCACTCCCTACATTTGAATTTTTTTTTTCGAAGTCTGCTGCTCCAAAGGATTTTTTTTAGTGTATTTTCTGGTGAAGCATGACCCAGCCTCCCTAAGACATTTGCTTGCCATAGTTCAAATCCCTTCCCTTGTATAATATCCAGCACACATGCCTGACAATAGAATTAGTTATATGCTTCAACAGGCAGTGGCACATGTAGGCCTACTTTTAAAGCCATTATTTTGTGGCGCCAGTGTCACGTCAAACTCTCAGACACTTATTTACTATCTATGAATAAGTGTTCCTCAAGTTCTTCACCATTTATCTGTGATTGTGTACCATGCAAGTGGGTACTATTTTTTAAAGGCAACATAGATTTCACTCTCCAGTGACCAACACGGCAAAGTCAAACTGGTCAAAGCAAAGTTTAGGCTCACTTCGCCCACTCGCATGAGCGCTGTATATTAATTTGTAATGAGGCAAACAAAAAGGAGGAAAAAACAAAAAGGTGGAACAATCTTCAATACGGTAATACAGAAAATTAAATGAAATTCAACAAAATCAGATTGCAAAAGCCTTGACATATATTAATATTGATTAATTAGTATTAACAAAGAGCAGGAAATCATTATTTCATTATTAATATATATTTGTAATGAGGCTAAAAAAAGAAGAAAAAGAAAAGGTTAAAAATAAAAAATAAAAAAGTGTAAGAATCTCTAATAAAGCAGAACATTACCAGTAAAACAAATTCAATAAAATCAAATTGCAAAGCCTTGATATATATTAATACTGATTAGTATTAATAGAGAGCAGGATATCATTGTTTTATTTTGAATATATATTTGTAATAAGACCAAAAAAGGAAAAAGAAAAAAGGAGAGAAACGTACAATGCGAGAATCTCTAATAATGCAGAAAATTAAAAGGAATTCAACAAAATCAGATTGCAACGACTGACATATATTAATACGGATTAGTATTAATAGAAAACAAGATAACATTATTTTATTTTGAATATATATTTGTAATGAGGCCAAAAAAGAAACAAAAAGAAGAGAGTACAGTGCAAGTATCTCTAATAATGCAGAAATTAAAAGGAATTCAACAAAATCAGATATCACAGCTTTGACTGTCACAGTGTTTTCGTCTTAAGTTCAAAGATTTCTTAATCGCCAGCTAACTGACAATCCCTTAGAACCTACAGACAGACCTCTAAAGATGTGTCGCTGTACTATAAGCCTGTTGAATTTCACACACAAGCCGGAGTCGAGGCTTGTACTGACTCATCACTGTGTTTGGCTAAAGACCCCCCCAAAACAACATCTGTGTCCATCAGCTTAAAAACCAACTTTGCACTGATTGGGTGGCGCTTAATAAATCTTCGGATGTCTCCCACAGATTAGAGTCACTTCTTCCATCACGAACACAGCTGCCCGACTTGTAATGGCTTGCTTAATTACCAAAAGCAAAACAAAGGGCTTACGTTGGTTAAAAATCCTAGCATAGTATTTGCTCCTGGTTATGACTGTTATAACATATGAAATGGTCACACTGACAGCTGATTGCTATATAGTTGCTAATATATACATACGGCAGCGAAGTCTAACAAGTGACATTTAAAGGTTTGACAGTAACTGTGAATTAACCACAGATAAATGACAGTGTAAGGTCTGACAGTAACTGCCAATTAACTGTGGATATATGACAGCAAAAGGTCTGACAGTAACTGTCAATTAATTAACCACAGATATAGGACAGTAAAAGGTCTGACAGTAACTGTGAATTAACCACAGCTATAGGACAGTGAAAGGTCTGACAGTAACTGTCAATTAACCACAGATATAGGACAGTGAAAGGTCTGACAGTAACTGTGAATTAATTAACCACAAATATAGGACAGTGAATGGTCTGACAGTAACTGTCAATTAACTACGATGCTGATTATTCTGGATCACCAGTGAAATGACAAAAAACAACACAATTAATATGTGTGCTGGTAAAATGTTTAAAATCTTAAATAAACTAAGTCTGAGCAAGGTCACACCAAAAGGGTTAACCAAAAAATGGCATGCATGCAATAATGCAATTAAAAAACAGTCCTTAAATTTAAAAAAAAGAGTTAAAGTTTATTTTGTTTAACGGCACCATTAGAGCACATTCACTGATTATTAATCATCAGCTATCAGATGTCAAACTTTTGGTTATTCAGACATATAGTCTTAGAGAGGAAACCCACTACATTTTTCCATTAGTGCATATAAAATATCTCTGATATTGATACTATCTCACAGACAGGATAGCAAATACCATAACCATTGTTAAACTGGATGTGGAGCACTGGCTAGAATGAGAAATGGCACAATGGGTTCACCAACAGGAATCAATTCTGGACTGATCATGCATTAGGCGAGAGCTTTACCACTTGGCTACATGTATATCCCACCCACAGTCTGGGGAAGCCCCACACCAAAGGCTTGATGGAAAATGTGGCATGCATGCACAGACGCAAAGTTGAAAAGAGGCCTTAATTTAATACATAATTAACCGGCCTCGGTGGCTTAGCGGTTAAGTCGCCGGAAAACAGGCTGGTAGGTACTGGGTTCGCAGCCCGGTACCGGCTCCCACCCAGAGCGAGTTTTTAAGGACTCATTGGGTAGGTGTATGGCCGCTACACCCTCTTTTCTCTTTCACTAACAATAACAACTAACCACTAATTTATATTCTGTCCTGGACAGACAGCTCAGACAGCTGAGGTGTGTGCCCAAGACAGGCGTGTGCTATAACAGCTTGCTCTGAATGTGCACGTTAAACAATATTGAAAATGAAATGAAAATACATAATTAAGTGCAACTGAACGACTCATACAGTGAACAATGATACCAAATATGAACTCAAGCCATCCAAATATGAAAGGAGTTGATGGAACTAGAGGAACTTTAATTGAAAGTGAATATCGAGTGTACAGCTAGCTGTCGTGTGTCTGACTTCACAGTGTGACCAGCATGCATTAGTGGTATTAAGTCTGACAGTGTGACACAATGTGGCCCAGTACCAGGCATCAACTGGAAGCCACCCTCCACCTGGTAACTGACTCTCACAAGTCTGAAAGCTGGATCCAGACAGTTCCGTATATTATAATAAAAATTCAGTTTTCACTCATTAAAAACACATTTTTGAATAATGGACAGGATGCCATTTACATTTTGTATTTTGAGTTGTTGGAGTGGACTGGACTGGACTGGTATAGGTTGGAATGAAATAGAAATGAAGTTGATAAAAATGGACTGGACTGGACTGGACTGGACTGGACTGGACTAATATAGATTGGATTGAAATAGAAATGAAGTTGATAAAAATGGACTGGACTGGACTGGACTGGACTGGACTGGACTGGACTGGACTGGACTGGACTAGTATAGATTGGATTGAAATAGAAATGAATGGGCTGAACGGGGAGTGAACTGAAGTTGATAGGACTGGACTGGACTGGACTGGAATGGAATGGTGTGGATTGGATTCAAGTGGAACTGAATGGAGTGGAATGAAGTGAACTGAAGTGGATTTGAATGGACTGAATTGAAGTGGAATGTTAGAATGAATCAGACTGGACTGGAGTGGATTACAATGGAGTGAACTGAAGTGGATAGGAATGGTCTGCATTGGAGTGAAATGTTGAAATGAAATGAACTGGACTGGAATGGATTGGATTGGAATGAACTGAAATGGATTGTAATAGCCTGGATTAGACTGGAATAGAGTGGATTGATGTAAACTGGACTGAAATGGAATTAAATAAGGTTGAATGGCGTAAATTGAAGTGGATTGTAATGGATTGGAATAGAGTGGATTGGTATGAATTGGATTGTATTGGACTGGAATAGAGGTGATTATTAATGTGTTAATATGTTATTAATGTGTGGTGGGTGACGCAGCTTACGCAGAGGGGAAATAAATTAATATAGATTGGGTTATTGCTTAGTTGGTCCTGCGTGACTGCATACAATATCTTATTTTCGTTTAGTTTGTGCTAACCATTCCAATCGGGGGAAACATTTCCGGATGATACCCACTGCCGATTGGGGCAGTCTCCGAAGAACTTTTAAAAACCAACCAATCGCACAATGTGCAAAACTTTCCACAGCACTTGTCTGGCACCCTCTGTTGCCATTGGTTAATTCCTCGCTCGTTTTTGAACGCACCAACCACATTGCAGTGTGGTGCACACGGGTCCTAGTCGCGCGCAATTCCACTCACTTTTTGAATTGCTAGATCGCCGTTAGACGTATCGCTCTCCGCTGAGAAATTTTTTATACCCACCCACCACACACCATGTTTACTTAGTTTAGTTTAGTTTAGTTATGGAGTACCATAGTATATCGAGGTATTATGTAATAGGCATCCTCATTACCTCTACATGTCAGGAAGTAACATGTGTTAATAAATAAATATTCTATGGTATACTTGTCACCCAAAACCAAACTTGTTTGTTGTTGATTATGATATATTTATAGATACCACCAGAAAATATTAATTGGATTGTAATGATTTGACTGGATTGGAACTGAACTGAATAGGGTGAACTGAATGACTTGTTGGAATGAGTAAAAGAAATGACAAACCAATATGACTGGCTCAAAAGGCTTTCACTGATCTGTTTGTAAAATTATTTAAAAAAAAAAAAAAAATCTAAATTATGCCAAATCTTTCACAAGTCCATTAAAGGTATATTTACTTGGTTCTCTCGTAATGTTCATCGATTCAAATAGTAATTTTATCAAATCGAAAGTCTGAACCAAACTGTTAAAACTGATGATAAATTACTTTCCTCCCTTTAATTACCTTTAGATTTCCCCACATTTTATCCAGACAGAAACTGTGAAGAAACCATTACAATGACACAGATGGTAACCATGTTACTTTGCTGAAATCTCTTTAGACAAAAAACATATATTCTGCCATTTTGCTTTTTTCATAAAATAATATCCAAGAGGGGTGAAAAGCTGTGATGTAATAACAATGTCATGATATGTGTTATAGTACAGGCAATCACGTCACATCATATTAATTACGTCACATTCTTAGCAGGCTTCCACCTCACCCTGACGAGTACTCCATAAATAAGAAAAATGGCAGACGGCAAAAAATTGCATGCTTTTTGTCCAAGGAGATATCAGCGCAGTCAATATAGGTGACATGTGGAATCTAATGTTGCTGTAATGTTTTTTTCACAATTTCTGATTGGACAAATGTTGAGAAAATGTAACAGAAGTTAACAGTAGGAGAGTAATTTACCATAGTTATTAACAATGTTAAAGTTTGTTTCGTTTAACGACACCAGTGACCACTGGAGCACATTGATTAATTAATCATTGGTTATTGGATGGGAAACATTTTATATTTATGACTTGTAGTCATCAGAGGAAACGTGATACATTTTTCTTAATCCAGGTCAGGTCAGGTCAGGCCAGAGAATTTAACGTACACATTCAGAGCAAGCTGTTATAGGGCAAGCCTGTCCTGGGCACAGGTGTTGGCCTCGGCTGGATCCTCCGTCCAGGACAGGAAAGGGGTGGGGAGGGTGAAGGGAGCACCTGCAGTCTGACCGTGGTTGGTAACAGGCGGAGGGGTGGTTTGGTGCTATGGAATTTTGAGTCCCGAAGGATGAGTCCAAAGAGAAATGGTGAAAATATATGAGAAGGACATTAGGCACATTTTTGAACTGCCTGCAGAAATAGTAAAGAAGGGAGCTACATATATAGTTTTGGAATTTAGTAAGCTGAGAGTACCTTGTTTAGGGGACCTAGATGGCACTGAAATGTCTTACTAATGCAGAAAGGGATCTTTTATATGCACTTTCCGACAGACAGGAAAGCATGTACCATGGCCTTTGATCAGTTGTAGTGAACTGGTTGGAAAAAGACAAAACTCAATCAGATGAATGGATCCACTGAGGTGGTTTGATCCTGTGATACAAGCACCACAAGTGATATTAATAAGGTGATTCGGAGTTTAGTCATGAGTGTAAAATCAACAAAAAGGTTCATTTTTGCATTCCCTGCCTAAGTTTGTCCAGAATTATCTGTAGATGAGTGGAACATGATGTGTTCACATTCAGCTGATGCTGCTTGAGTATAAATTGACACATATTTGGTAGGGCATATTTTAAAACATTTTCAAAACTGGGGGAGGGGAAAAGACCCATCTTCCGGTAACATGAAATTTGAGTGTATGCCAGGGTGGAACATAGCATAGTGGAAAAGGAAAGGAAAGGAAATGTTTTATTTAACAATGCACTCAACACATTTTATTTACGGTTATATGGAGTCAGACTATTATGACTAAGGACCACACAGATATTGAGAGAAGAAACCCGCTGTTGCCACTTCATGGGCTATTCTTTTTGATTAGCAGCAAGGGATCTTTTATATGCACCATCCCACAGAAACGATAGTACATACCATGGCTTTTGATATACCAGTCATGGTGCACTGGTTAGAGAGAGAAATACCCCAATGGGCCCACCAATGGGGATCGATCCCAGACCTACTGCACATAAAACGAGTGCTTATAGTCTAACCATTCTGGGCTATTGGATGTCAGACATTTGGTAATTTTAACATTTTTCAGAGAAAACCCACTACCTTTTTTACATTAGCAGCAAGGGATCTTTTATATGCACCATCCCACAGACAGGATAGCACATAGTATGGCCTTTGATATACCAGTCATAGTGCACTGACCTGAATGAAAAATAGCCCAATGGGCTTACCGACGGGGATCGATCCCAGACAGACCGCGTATCAGGCAAGTGCTTTACCACTGGGCTACGTCCCACCCCTGAGATAACAAAGGCTAAGGATAGCCTATATATAGAGAATAACTAGTTAATGACGCTTGATATCGGCTTTATCCTGTGAAGGTAAGAATGGGGAATTCTGCGAGGCTTGCCTAGCGGAATTTCGCATTCGTCCTGAACAGGATAAAGCCGATATCAAGCGTCATTAACTGGTTATTATCTTTATCCTGCAACCCAACGAATTTTGGAGTGGACAAGTATTTTTATCAGTTTTAACAAACTTGTACCAGCAATTTCCTTAAACCTTTCGGTAACGTTTGTACGTGACCTCACAACATGCTAGTTCACTTTGCTTTAACAGGTCATCATAACAGGCCAGTAGGAACACTGGTTGCAGGATAAAGCCTAATCATTCTGTTGGATGGTGCATATAAAAAATCCCTTGCTACTATTCGTGCATTATATGTCAGCAGCAGGTCTATTCTCTCATTATCTGCATGATCATTAACCTTAGGTCTGATGCCATATAAATAACATTAAAAACGTTTGTTGTCTCATTATCTGCGTGATCATCAATCTTAGGTCTGATGCCATATAAATAAAATTAAAATGTTTGGAGCATGTTGTTAAATAATACATTTCTTCAATCTTCCTTCCTGGGGTACACCAAACGATCACATTAAGCCATATCATATGCTTCTACAGACATTATAGGCCAACCAAGAACACACCAGATTCACAGAACTGAAGATTCCTAAGTGAAAGAACCGTTCAGCCAGAAGTACCATACAACGATGTTTAAAAAAACAGAAGAAACATGGTTGATAACGACATGACAGGAAGCTGTCATTTCCTACACAATGCCATGTTTTCACATCAGTTTAGTCTGCATAACATAAAACTAACATCTTGGCCATGATGCGAGACATGCCAGATTTAGATATTGGAGTCAGCAAGTAAAGAATTTGTTTAAAATCACCTTAGGACATTTTCAGAACTGATCACATGGGAGAAAGCAAGGCAGAAGGGAATAATTCTAGCCCAGTGGTAAAATACTCGTCTGATGCACGGTCATCCTAGAATCGATCCCCGTCTGTGGGCCTGGGCTATACAATGGGTATATCAAAGGCTGTGGTGTTTACTATCCTGTTTGTGGGAAGGTGAATAAAAAAGATCCCTTGCTACTAATGACATTTTTTAGCACGTTTAATTCCCTCTAAGATTATGTGAAATTTTAAAAATGATTAATAAGTGTTCTAGTGGTGTCATTAAACAAAACGATCTTTTTTAACTTTAACAAGGCAAGCATTCTAGATCTTCGATATCCTGCTGGTATAAAACTGAAAGATGAGCTTGCAGATGTCTGTGTAATATTTGCTTCATGTCTGTAGAACACGTACAGATTAAGGATAACGAAATTACAAAGGTATACAGACACACCATAAACAGCTTGCTCGCCCACGATTCGGCTGGATCGAAATATATTTATCCACTTCTACCCATCCGCTGAATTAAAACCTAATAGAAACCATGCATATAGAATTAAAATGAAATTCAACTTCAATATGCAGCTGTTTTTAATACCCTGTCAAAGTTATTGAAGAGTCTGGTCAACAGATGGCGTAAATGGTATTGTACTAATGTTGCAGCCATGCACAGTGTTGCAATACAGAGTGTTGCAATACAGATGCAAGTACAGTGTATGCTTGATTTTGGAATAGAGATCATCCATGCTTATAAGTTAAAGGGACTCGTGCCAATATTGTAGCATAGCATTTTAATGACATCTGAAAGTTAAAATTTTCTTTTGTTTGTTTTGTTTAACAACATGCACCAATAAAACATATTCACAGATCAATTAATCATTAGCTATTGGATGTGTATTTTATACCCCCCATGCTTGTTCTGATGTTTGTGACAGCTTAAATCTGGTTTTACATTTTTAACCCCCCACCTCATCTCCACCCCAACAAATACCCCCCCCCCAAAAAAAAAACACACAACCCCCCCCCCTCCCAAAACAAACAAACAAACAAACAAACAAACAAACAAAAGACCTGCATACATATTATATATTAAATTGTGACTGGATTTAAAGATTGGAACACAGAAAAATAAGTAGACAATGAATTTGAGAAGTTTTCCTTGGGATCCCATAGGAAATGTAAAATGATCTAACATAAATATTTTGAGACTTCATCTCATGATTTTATGATTCCAGTTCAAAATCTGTGATTTGCAGAACACTTCACCACCTGATCAACTTAAAAACAGTAAAGAAAAAGGAAATGAATGATAACCAATGCACATTTTAAATGTACACATGTACTTCTTCTTCTGCAATCAAGCTGATCGCACTTTAGATTTGGAGTCCGGTTGTGGTGATAAAAAAGACTGTCTCTGTCAAGTCTTCTTTGGAACTCCAAAATTTGACAGCCAGTGTTGCTCCATTCGGCCAGTGGCTTCATCATAGTGTGCACAAATGAAGTATGTGCTCTGGTCCTGTTTGACATGGACATTCATCAGTATCTGCCAGTTTCAGGTGGTACATATAGATCTGAGATGACATATCTACAGCTGGTGCAGATAGTGACACAAGATCTTTTTTTAACAACTGATTGGAACAGAGAAAACACATAAAGTGTTCATCAAGAGTGATTTTAAAACTGATTGCATCTCACTGCAGAGCTACAATGTACATGCTTATACTACAACCACATTCTGGCCAAAATGTCTTCTTCAAACTCAGGTCACTAACTTGGAGATGCCAATATGCCACTTTAAAATTAGTCTACATATACAGCTAAAGATCATGTCCCTTTAAAATCTAGTACCTGGTAAACATAAAATCATATAAATTATGTATAACTAAATATAATTGTGTCCCTTTAAAATTCAGTACATAAAATGTACAAATTATGTAGAACTAAATAAAATAACGTCCCTTTAAAATCTTGCATGCAAAATCATACAAATTATGTACATGTACAACTAATAAGATAACGTCCCTTTAAAATCTTGCATGCAAAATCATACAAATTATGTACATATACAACTAATAAGATAACGTCCCTTTAAAATCTTGCATGCAAAATCATACAAATTATGTACATGTACAACTAAATAAGATAACGTCCCTTTAAAATCTTGCATACAAAATCATACAAATTATGTACATGTACAACTAAATAAGATAACGTCCCTTTAAAATCTTGCATACAAAATCATACAAATTATGTACATGTCCAACTAAATAAGATAACGTCCCTTTAAAATCTTGCATACAAAATCATACAAATTATGTACATGTCCAACTAAATAATTTAACGTCCCTTTAAAATCTTGCATACAAAATCATACAAATTATGTACATGTACAACTAAATAAGATAACATCCCTTTAAAATCTTGCATACAAAATCATACAAATTATGTACATGTACAACTAAATAAGATAACGACCCTTTAAAATCTTGCATACAAAATCATACAAATTATGTACATGTACAACTAAATAAGATAACGACCCTTTAAATTCTAGTCTATTTCATCTCCTTCTCTACTGATAGACAGTATCCTCAAGACCAGCGATGGCCGTGGACAATACGGTCATCTCCAGTCCCAAACAGATTCTCATCAACAGTTGTTGTCATCCAAGCAGTCTCACAGTTGCTGTGGGTTTCTACTCTAATCTATGAATCATATCGTTGAAGAGTGACATGGTACTGTATTAGCTGGACACCATGCCGACTGCATATCATCTTCAATTAATCCAAACTAAGATATATCAGGACCAGACCTGCTGGCGTTTTAATACTCGGGAAAATCATTCTAATACTACTTCATTTATAATTGGATTTTGTGACAGCAGTATACAGTTAGATATATTGAAACAAATTGGTGCATGAGTACTATCTTTCCAAAAATAACAAACAGTTGATGTATATATTTAATAAATGTAACTATATATAAATGAATATTATCAAAAGGAAAACAATCTTAAAGATGTTTTCTTTCCTAATTAGGTTTTGAGAAGATGGTATAGTTAAGTTACATTTTGTATTAATATACATGTATATTGGTGCATGTGTACTAAATCAGGTGCATGTGTACCAAATTAGGATTGATCCCTGTCGGTAGGCCTATTGGGCTATTTCTCGCTCCAGCCAGTGCACCATGATTGGTTTATCAATTGCCCATTGTATGTGCTACCTTCTCTGTGTGATGGTGCAAATATAAAAGATCCTGTGCTACTAATGAAAAAATGCAGCGGGTTTCCTTTCCAAGACTAAATTATCAAATGTTCGACATCCAATAGCAGATAATTAATAAATCAATGTGCTCTAGTGGTGTCGTTAAACAAAATTGAGTTAGATCATCCCCTCATTTTAATTGAATTAAGTGGGTGGATTGTTATTATTATTATTTAAAAAAAAAAATGTTTATGGGTGTGTGTCTTTTTTTCTTTTCTTTTTTAAACATGCACTGAAATGAACATCTATGAACTGTCTGTAATATCAGATCAGTTACGGTAGGTGAGACCTCGTTCTCAACCAAGTGTCAAAATAACCAGGTTATACAGACCCCAAATAACCACATTTCTTTTAGTATTATGCTAAAGAGAAAAAGTGTGCAAATTTGGTTGAGGAAATTAGGCGCAATTTTAAACGGTCGGTCAAAAAGAAAGTTCCAGAGCTAGTATAGGTTTTGACATTAGTGAATCGAGAGTAGCTCGATAATTAGACCTCTATGATGCTGTGGTGTCTCCCTAGGTTGCCCATAGGGCCTTAAAAGGGCTTGACTGCTTCTGGTCGTGGCACAACCCAGGTGAGACCTGTGCAATTTTGTAGATTGGGGGTCGGATAGGGTAGGCTGGTATTCTTTTGTCTACCTTCCCTTGGTTGCAGTGCAATTGTGTACTCAGAGCTGGTATTCATTAGTAGCAAGGGATCTTTTATATACACCATCCCACAGACAGGATAACACAAACCACAGCCTTTGAATTACTAGCATGTCTGTATACCTTTGTAATTTCGTTATCCTATATCTGTAAGTGTTCTGCAGACATGAAGCAAATATTACACAGACATCTGCAAGCTCATCTTTCAGTTTTATACCAGCAGGATGTATCGAAGATCTAGAATGCTTGCCTTGTTAAAGTTAAAAAATAATGTTTTGTTTAATGACACCACTAGAACACATTGATTTATTAATCATTTGGTAATTTTCACATAAACCTGGTAAAAATGTGTTCTTTAATAGCAAGGGATTTCTTATATTCATCATCCCACAAACAGGACAGTAAACACCACAGCCTTTGATATACCAGATGAATGAAGGTGTGAGCCAGCTTGATCATCCAGCAGCTTATCCACTAGACCACAGAGTTTATTGTTGATGAAACGTTTTACCAAGGGCTGTATTTTTTATCCAGCACAAAAGTGTCATTGGTTATGCTCCTTACCTATGGCAATTTATATCTCAATGTCATCGTTGCCATTGTTAAGTTTGAGCCCTGTTTCTCTCAAATGGTATTTACAAATATACTGAAGTTTGTTAAAAACAAAAATCCATCTTTTTCTCTTCCTCCCACACTCTCCCTTCCTATCTCTCCCTTTCTCTTATCTCCCTCCCACACCTCTCATCTCTATCTCTTCCTATCTCTCTATCTCTCTCTATGTCTCTCTTTGTCTGTTTCTCTCTCTGTTTTTTATTATATTATAGACATGAAAAAGGCCTGTCTGAATTTGTTTTTTTTTGAAAGACCTGTCAAGTACTACAATTAGCATCACTTTGTTCATCAGCCATTCCGAGCTCCACCGATTACTACTACAGACACACACTAATGCTGCGGGGATGACACTGAAAAAGGTCACTAACTACTCATAGCAGACTGACACAAAATTCAAGAGATTTAAAAAAGAATTCTGAAGAATTAAATGTCTTGCCTTACATGAACTGATTTGGTGAACAAACAAAAAATGCAATACAATGTTCATAATTAATCCAGTTCCTTATTAATTTTTTTTTTTTTTAAACCTCAATACAAATTGAAAAAAAAAAATGTTTGTAATAAAATTTCATTGTTCAAGGACAGTTTGTAAGAAACTGATCGAAAAAAAATAATTTTTAAATGCAAAGTAAACAGTGATGCTGTCAATTTGAAAAAGAAATAGTATCAGACATTTTGATTAAGTTCTTGCCACTTCTTAGCATTTAAACATTAAGTGGACTATCATGAATCTATAGCCATTAATTGTAATATGCATTTATCTTTTCTCCCTCTACCCCTTTTTTCTTTTTAACACACACACATACACACACACACACACA
>JAECMU010148179.1:0-12502 GCA_016106625.1 Dracogyra subfuscus | reverse complement strand
GTGTATAAGCCGACCCCCTTCTTTTGGAAGGTGTTTCTAGTCTTCAAAAGTCGGCTAATACACGACAATATACGGTAATACATTATTTTTATTCCTAATATATGATATTGACGATACCGAAATACACGAGGGTAATAATCTCTTTATCATATAATCTCAAGCTTTATATAACGTGTTTTTGTAAACTGTACACGCAACTTTAATTCCAGGCAGCCATTACTTCATATTCAAATGACGTAAGAATATGTGGCACGGTGTATTTTTGAATGGAAATGACGTCAAACTCGAATGACGTCATTTTGGATGTCCTTACATCAAAACAAATTAGGGCCTAACGTGTTTTGTTTTCTGAACGCTGGACAGCTTTCATTGTCCAATTGCCATTGAAATGTTTTTATTTAAGGAATATGAATGCATACGTCAATTATGGAGTGTCACCAAAGTACGTTTGCTTAAATGTCAATAAACCTAGTGCCGTAACCTCGATTAATTTACATCTAATTTGCAAAGTTATCAAATTCTTAAAGTATGTGATCAAGGAAAATATCACATACTTTGATTGCACTAAAAATGTAAGATATTATATGATAAAATTAGTTATGTATTACAACTTTAATACTGTTTCATGAATTCAGTGGACATTTTTTTTTCTTCTAATATTCAACGTTGACATTTCAGCGAATGACAGCTTAAAAATGCTTTTAATTATAGGTAATAGTTGATACTTGAAAATAACTGAGTTTCTGCAATTTTTGAAGTTCAGAAGCTAATTTGACCAAACTTTCTTCTCATCCAGAACTAGTCCATTGTCCGACCTTGAGGCATAATGGATTGCTGGACCTTCAAGCATACTGGATTGTTCTCCAGCTGTTTTCCTATAGGCCTATAGACCTGTATTTATGTTACTTTTATAACTAAAGTAGACACTGTTTAATCTGTATTGCTAGGTAAATATGGTGGATCAGAGATGGCGTACCTGGACCATGTGCTAGTCATGGAGGAGATGTCTAGAGGCAGTGCGGCGATCGCCCTTAGTTACGGGGCTCATTCCAACCTGTGTGTCAACCAGATCGTCAGGAATGGGAACGAGAAACAGAAAGAAAAATACCTTCCCAAGGTCAGGCTTCTTTTTTTGCAGTAAAATATTATTATTATTATTTTTTTTTTTAAATCACACTGCTTTCTTTCCTTTCTCACCTGTGAATCTTGTCTTATTTTTCCCAATCTGGCAGTTCCACCTAACTTTGCACTTCTTTCACTGTCCACATCCTAGTCCTGTTCTCTCAAACTGAGACAGGCCTGGTGCTTATACAAGTGAAGTTTGATACTTTAAAGGGACATTCCTGAGTTTGCTACACTTTTTAAGATGTAATTTACTGACAGAGACTAAAAGAATCCTTCATATGTGTCCATGTGGGACAGGGCTATTCCACCCGAGGGTACTTAATTTGTTGTCAGGGACGAGACTTGCCGAGTCCCTGACATCAAATTTTGTACCCGAGGGTGGAATAGCCCTGTCCCACATGGATACATAATGGAGGATTATTTTTCTCCCATCCAGTAGATAAAAAACAAGCATTTTGGGAAAACGTGAAAAACCTACATTTTTTATTTTTTAACTTACAATAAAATAATCATAACTATTGAAAAGATCATACCCAAAAATGGTTTATACTAAAAGTATAAACCGAAAATGATAGTATAATTTCATTATGACAGCAGGTTTCCTTGTTTTTATGAAATATAAAAAGTATTTTTTGTGTCATTTTGCCGTTTACGTGACGTCACCAACAACAGAAGTCACGTGGTCATGTAAGATAGATTTATTCCATATGGGCTGACATCATGGAATCGGTCTGTCTTGCATGGCCAGGGATGGGAGAATTTTTGATGATTGTAATTACCTATCAAATATATTTTCCTGCATAGCATATTAGTGGCTGTATATTCAATGTGTTTCTGATCGTTCTAATATTTGTACTAGGTTAAATTTCATCATATTTCCTAAAATAAAATTTGTTCGTACGTACAAAATTATTTGAACACAAAATCCAGTTTGGTCTTCTTACAAATATTAAGATGACCAGAAACACATTGAATATATAGACACTGGTATTCTAAACCAGAAACTATATTTAATATGTAAGAATAATCATAGAAATATTTTATTAGTCAAAACATCTTACAATGCAACAAACTCAGGAATGTCCCTTTAATATCATGCCAACACCACACAAATTGCATGTCTAGACTCTAAAAAAAGTTTTATAAGCATGAGCCCAGGTGTTTGTCTCTTATACTTGTACTTGTAGTATTTTAACATGCTCCTTTACCACTAAGGTTTCGAGCATGTCCATCAAGAGCCCTGTCTATGGAAGCCAGCGACTTTCTGAGGTCAGATTAATACATAGTGGTGCAGGGGTGTAACATTCTCTTTGAAAATGGCCAATAAGCACAAAATTGAAGTTTTGAGTAAAATTCAGTATCCGTAAAATTCTGTGATATTTGTGTTTTTGTACAGTTCTTTATACTGGTTTTGTTTAAACCTTGAATGTTTATATTGATGTTGATCATCACTTTATTTATTTGCATTACCATAGTTTGACACCCAATAGCCGATGCATTTTTCGTGCTGGGGTGTCGTTAAGCATTCATTCATTCATTCAGATTAATACATCAGTTGCATTCTTCCGTGTAAAGAAAGAAGAAATATGCACACACATAATATCCATGTAATATATGACATGTTTTAATTGATTACTGACAGTTGGATATTTGCATCAATAAAACATCTCTTCTTAGGACATAAAAGTTAAATATGATATCTGTTATTCCCACTTCACCCATTAAAATGTCCTAAACAAAACTAATAAAATCAACCCATTTCCTTGTTCTCCTTTTTTATCTATGGTTAATCAAAATGCTTTTTAAACACTGAAATTTATAAATATATATACACACATATATAATGTATATAAGATAATGTGACAGTCATGTGAATAAATTAATTATATATATTTGTTTTTACCAGCTTATTAGTGGAGAACATATTGGTGCTTTAGCAATGAGTGAAGCTAATGCTGGTTCTGATGTTGTGTCCATGAAACTCAAGGCAGAGAAAAAGGGTATGATTCTTTTTACCATCATTACATATATCATTTTGAAAACCCTTGCAGAAAAACTGAAATTGAAAATATTTTATTTAATAATACTAGAAGTTTGATAGCTGTAGCCCAGGACTTTTTTTTGCCATATAACTATTTTAGTTTTGTGTTATATAAAGTTCACTGTCAGAATAGTGAGTTAGATACATGATAATATGATATGTAAAATCACAAGAATTGTATGCCTCAGATGATTGTAATTATAATAAATGCCTTCCAAAAGAAATTGTTTTTAAACGCAGAATGTGATCTAGCAACATTTTCTTTATTTTTTTCATTTCAGGGGATCATTATGTATTAAATGGCACCAAGTTCTGGATTACGAATGGACCTGATGCAGATGTGTTGGTTGTGTACGCTAAAACAGAATTTTCTTCTGACCAGCCTGCTCGTAGTATAAGTGCTTTTTTGATAGAAAAGGTATAATTTTTATATTTAAAAACGTTTTGTTTTTACTTAAGTATAAAGATTGTTTATTAAGGATATAAGTGTCTTGTGATATCATAATTTATCAGCACAAGTTGATAAAAGTATCGAGTGCTGATAAATTATGATATCACAAAACATGACACAGGTATTCTTTTTATCATCCATTATCATTCTTTTTATTTGCTACAGTTGTAAACCATGTCGGTAATGTGGGTTGAATGTCAGTGATAGACTCGTTAACTAGTAGAACGGCAGTGACGTGATGATGTCACTAATGGTGATGTCATAAAACATTGTCTTGTGATTAAAATTTGACCAATCAAGATTATAAGAAGTGATATCCCCATGCGGAGATATCACAAATTATAGTGCCAGTGATATTTCCTACAAAAGCCTTTAATGGATGATAATGTAAATTTATTACTGAAGGTAGCAATGTTATCTCACCGAGTCAGTGATAGAGCAATAACTTGCCATTAGTTAGACATGTAAGACAGGCCTTTTGTCATGAAGTATTCTTTCTTCTGTCCAGTAAATTGTAACAGCTGTAATTTGTTTAAAGGGACAGACCCTAGTTTCAACCCGTGAAAATTAACACTAAGTTTAATTAAACTATAAACCTGTAACACATTTGGATAAAGTTACAACTGAGTTAAACATGAGTCTATGACTTTGAAATGGTGAAATACACTCTAAAAATAGACTAAAACTCGATTCCATACCTGTTACTTCTCAGATGCACGTACGTTTTAATTTTTTTATAAGTAATGCATTTTGTGATATTAAAAACACCAAAATGGCCAAAAATACTTCGAATGTATGGAAAAGGATAATCTAAACAATAAAATATAAGTAAAGTATGATTTCAGTTATCAAAAAACAACTCTAATAGTAAAAATATACCTTAGTGTTTAAAAAATAGGGTATGTCCCTTTAACTAGTATTAAAAAGAAAAGTTTGTTTTGTTTAACAACACCACTAGAGCACATTGATTTATTATTCATCAGCTATAAGATATCGAACAATGTTTTGACATATAGTCTTAGAGAGGAAACCCGGTACATTTTTTCCATTAGTAGCAAGGGATCTTTTATATGCAACATCCCACGGACAAGTTAGCATAAACCACAGCCTTTGATAAACCAGTTGTGATGCACTGTGCGGAACGAGAAATAACCTAATGGGTGAACTAGTATTGGTGCACTAGTTACTATCATGGTTGAAATGACAATCTGTGGGTTTTGATTTGATTGTATACACCCTGAGTGACTTAATTTTACTTTGATGCTTTTTTATTGTAATGGATTGAATATAGGTCATTGTTAGAGCATTCGCGAGTAATCAGTGAGTCATACGATCAACTGTTCTCAACAGATCTTAGTTGGTTTTTTTCAAACCAGTGCCCCCCTGGACTGATACATCAAAGGCCATGGTATATATTGTTATTTTTGTGGGAAAGGGTATTTAAAGGGACTGTCCAGAGTTTACTGCATTGTAAGATTTTTTGGACTAATAAAATCTTTTAAAGTCTAAAAATATGCATTAAATATATTTTCTTGTTTAGAAGATCAGTGTCTGTATATTCAATGTGTTTCTGGTCATCTTAATATTTGTAAGAAGCCCAAACTGAATTTTGTCTTCAAATACGTAATTTTGTACGTACAAAAAAACAAACATTTTAGGAAATAAAATGAAATTTAACCTAGTACAAATACTAGAATGATCAGAAACACTAATATTTTATACAAAAGAATATATTTGATATGTAATTACAGTTGTTAAAAATTCTCTGTCAGTTGATGACAGCTTAAAAATTGACTGGCCTCGGTGGTGTCGTGGTTAGGCCATCGGTTTATAGGCTGGTAGGTACTGGGTTCGGATCCCAGTCGAGGCATGGGGTTTTTAATTCAGATACCGACTCCAAACCCCGAGTGTAAACCACTTGCACTGACCAGTGATCCATAACTGGTTCAACAAAGGCCATGGTTTGTGCTATCCTGCCTGTGGGAAGCACAAATAAAAGATCCCTTGCTGCCAGTCGGAAAGAGTAGCTCATGAAGTGGCGACAGCAGGTTTCCTCTCAAAATCTGTCTGGTCCTTAACCATATGTCTGATGCCATATAACCGTAAATAAAATGTGTTGAGTGCGTTGTTAAATAAAGCATTTCTTTCTTTCTTAAAAATTGTAGCAAACTTAGGACTGTACCTTTAAAGATCTTTTGTTGTATTTTGGTATGATTAAACTGTATTGCCACAGCAGGTTTCCTCTCTTATTCTAAACCAGCTGGCAGCAGTTGAAAAATGTGTTAGGGTGTCATTAATAAAATATTCCTTTGCTTTCTTTGATATTGTAATTGAAACAGAAGGTATGTTACGATAAGCTAAGGTATTTTAAAAATATTACTTAAACTTGAAATTCAAATTTCTCTGAATCAGTAATAAATTAAAGAATGCTTGTGTTGCTGTTATATTGGTGTCAATGTTTTGTTTAACTGATGCAGTCAATGCCAGGCTTCCAACAAGGCAAGAAATTGGATAAGCTCGGAATGCGTGGATCCAACACTTCAGAATTGATTTTTGAAGATTGTAAAGTTCCAGGTCTGTAAATCATACAAATTTGTTTAAATTGTGTAGAGTTCAGTAAAATGTAACTATTTACAAATTATATATAACTGTCAAAAAAGTATAAATGATAATGTTCAATAATAGGTTACTACATATGTTGCTGTTATATTTCTGTAAGCAATTAAAATCAGCTCAAATGTGCACACATCAACTTTTTCAGGAATAGCTCTGCCACTTGCCAAATTCACCAATTAGCAAATTTTATTTTAAATTGGCACATAAAAAAAACTATACAGTAATTCATATTTTTGCATTTTTGAAATAATCTGGCGAAATGTTTTGCAGACCCCAAGCTAGCCCTGTTTTTTATGATGTTACTATTTATCAATAGGTACTTTTTAGTTTTATCTACTTAGAATCTTACTTGCCTCAGTGGGGATGTGGTTAAGCCATCAGTCTACAGGCTGGTAGGTACTGGGTTCAGATCCCAGTCGAGGCATGGGATTTTTAATCCAGATACCGACTCCAAAACCTCAGTGAGTGCTTAGCAAGGCTCAGTGGGTAGGTGTAAATCACTTGCACTGACCAGTGATCCATAACTGGTTCAACAAAAGCCATAGTTTGTGCTATCCTGCCTGTGTGAAGCGCAAATAAAAGATCCCTTGCTGCTAATCGGAAAGAGTAGCCCATGAAGTGGCGACAGCGGGTTTTCTCTAAAAATCTGTGTGGTCCTTAACCATGTCCGATGCCATATAACCATAAATAAAATGTGTTGAGTGCGTTTTTTATTATTATTAATTTTTTTTAACTACTTAGAATCCTATTTATGACATGCCATTTTTGTTATTTTAATTTATGGTTGATGTTTATGGGACACAATATTTGTTGGTCAGTTTATAATTGAATTTACAAAATGGATATGTTGTTACTTCTAATGGTTGAATTTCTCAGGTTCCTTTGTCTCCCATATATACTCCAATATTTAACACAATATGCCATTTTGTTGTTGGCAGTGGAGAATCTTCTTGGGGAAGAGAATCGTGGTGTGTATGTGTTAATGTCAGGACTTGACCTTGAACGAGGTCTTGGTGCGTCTGCCCCTCTTGGGTGAGCCTTTTGTTTTCCTGTCGTATTTTTCTGCTATATCTGACTATATATAGATTCCTACCACTGTACCTAAATCCTCCTTTCAACATCGCGTCTGCCCCTCTTGGGTGAGCCTTTTGTTTTCCCGTCATAGTTTTCTGCTATATCTGGCTATATACAGATTCCTACCACTGTACCTAAATCCACCTTTCAACATTGCGTCTGCCCCTCTTGGGTGAGCCTTTGGCTTCCCTGTTATATTTTTCTGTTGTATCTGACTATATACAAATTCCTACAATTACAAAATTCCTAAAATCCACCTTGTTAAGCAACATTGAATTGTGGCATTACAAGAACTGAAACTGATGACAATTTTGTTTATAAGCTTTCTGGCTACAGGGGGTGGGATTGAGCTGTTAAGTGGTCATCTAAGGGGCTTGTGTCGCCGGATCAAACATCCTTGGTGGATCCATTCAACTGATTGGGTTTTTTCTTGTTCCAACCTGTGCACCACAACTGGTTAAAGGCAATGATATGTGCTTTCTTGTCTGTGGGAAAGTGCATATAAAAGATCCCTTGCTGCATTAAGAAAAATGTAGCAAGTTTAACAATTAATGTAGCGGGTTTCCTCTGACGAGTCATAGTTATCAAATGTTTGACATCCAGTTGCTGATGATTAATTAATCAATGTGCTCTAGGGTGTCGGTAAACAAAACAAACTTTTAACTTTTCTGGCTACAGATTTCTGATGCGGTCTTAGTGCTACGATATTGTAAAACCATCATAAACTATGACATCACTACAACATACATCATGGTGATGTCTTAGCCTACGACAGTTTTAAGATATCGTAGTGCTCAGATGTCTTCAAAAACAGAAATATGGGCTCAGTGTTTCCCAACCAGAATTGATTGACAACCAAATGATCATTATCCATGCCGAGTTGTGTGAATAACTGTAAATTTAATCGAATTCCCTTTTCAATTCTTTTGCACATTTTCCAACAATTATATGACATCCCAATCTCTACTTCAGTTCACGGCACAGTGGAACCTGAGAATAACAGCTATACTGTAAATAAGGAAAATAATGTGTCATGATATTAATGCAGTGAGAATTGGGACAGGTAGACACTAACATTTTATGTGTCTGGTGAATGCAACTTTTAATTGTGTTTTCTTTTTTAATGCAAACAAGAAATGCTTAGCCATTTTCAATAAATATACTTTAATAATTATAATATCTCAGAATGATTAAACAAAATGTAGGAATTGTTTTAATAGTCAGAATCCAACCAATGTGCCACAACTGGTCAAAGGCCATGGTATGTGCTTTCCTGTCTGTGAGAAAGTGCACATAAAAGATCCCTTGCTGCACTAAGATCCCTTGCTGCACTAAGATCCCTTGCTGCAGAAAATGTAGTGGGTTTCCTCTGATGACTGTGTGTCACAATTACAAAATATTTGACATCCAGTAGCCGATGATTAATTAATTAATCATTTATGTGCTCTAGTGGTGGTGTTAAACAAAACATACAAACGTTTTTAATAATCAGACCTCTGGAATCATATTTTATTAGTTGATAGTAACTTCCTCCATTTCTTATGCAGAGCACCACATAATTGACATGGTGTGGAACTAACAACATAGGAAAACTACTTAGGGTGTGAACAACTCCTGGTCTTTTGATTTCATTTGTCCAGAATGCATTTCTTGAAGGGTTTTTTTCTTATTAGTTACATAATTACTTTAAAATAATACTTTCATTGTAATAGATACACACATCAGTTGTGTTAACATTTGTTTTGTTATTTGTCTTTTATTTTGTTAGTTGACTTTTTCTTTTGGTTGTGTTACTGGTTAAAAATACAACGTGTCAAATAGTACATCAGACACATTTTCTGCATTAATATTTTGCTCACATTAATTTCATGATTTACGGTTTTCAGCTTTGAAAACATTGGTCATAATGTTAACAAATTAGAAAGTTAATAAATCCCACAAATGTGTATGAGCTGAAAAAAGTCCTATAAGCTTGAGTACCAAAAGCTAAGTAACACTCCTGGCACCGTTGTGTTTGTATTTAATTATAGAGCAGAACATGTTGGGGGAAAAGAACAAAGGTGTTTATGTGTTGATGTCGGGGCTGGACATTGAACGATGTGTGTTGTCAGCAGGATGTGTTGGGTAAGTCTGTCTGGTGTGCAGTGCATCGTTATAGTCCCAAGTCAAGCCCCTGGCATCTAGAGACGGGACTTGGGATAGACATGCTCGAAACCCTGGTGATATAGGAGATTGTAAAACCATAAGCATAAGTGTAAGCATCATTATAGTGGCAATAGGATGAAGGTCTTTGCCAAACCATCTGATTGATGTAAAATGTGGCTTAAAGTTTGATTAATGTTTGATTAAATTTTATAATAAATATTAATTTTGTTGTTTTTTCACTTTATTTAAAATTAATCAGATTGAATCCTGTTAGTTTAACAAAAATTCTGTGTCTTTTGAAAATTTTAGGCCGACTTTAACAGTCTATTTACTGAATTATTAGTGTTATGAATCTAATATACAGTAAAATATTTGTGGGTTGTTTGTTGTTCAATATAGATGATCATATTTCCACATGTGTCTTCGTCCCATTATTTAAAGACATAATTTTGCTACATCCTGGCTATATTTTATGACAAATTTGCAGGTTTCTAAAAATCTGTTTAATCTTCGTTAAAGTCTTGTTCTGAAAGTTAAAGTATATCCAGTTACTTTTAACACATGAATCCTTTAATGGCCATCTTTAAGTTCACCGGGTGAGTTTTTCAACTACCCAATCCTACTCTCTTTTGAATGTACCCTAAGGAAAGGTCATTATTATTTAGAGTTTCATTAGAGATTTTCTAAGTCATTTCTATATGCCCATCTATGATGGTTTTTATTATGGTATGGCGCTGTCTGTCCATATGTCTGTACATCCGTCTGTTAACTTTGTTCTTGTTTGGACCATATCTTGCATACAGATGCATACAAGACCATCAAACCTCACATATATGAACAACTTGGAATGTCGGTGTGTTGTGTACTGTTACTAGGTCACACTGACATACTTTTCACTGTTTACTGCACATAACAGTAAATCCTTGTTCGGATCATGTCTTGTATACAGATACATACAGGACCATCAAACCTCACATGTAGGAACAACTTGGGATGGTGGTGTGTCACATACAATTACTAGTTTGCTTTGATACAAATAAATCAAATAATTTGTCTACAGTCTGAACATCATAGGAAAATCTTGTTTAGCTTTGAAAAAGTCAGGACTGTTTACCACTACAAAAATGTCACATAATTAGAATTGAATTATACCCATAATATATTCATTAATATCTATGGTTTTCCATCAAACTCCTAATGGGCATGTCATGCACCTCACCAGTACTCTTGTTTCTAATTGCTTTTAATTAAATAATTTTAATAGACAGTTTTCATATTTGATAAAACATTTTACCACAAGAGTCTTACAACAAAACAATTATTTGCACATTGTCATATTAAGATTTTCAAGGGGTGGGATTTAGCTCAGTCGGTTGAGTGCTCGCTTGAGGTGTTTGCATCTCAGGATCCAACCACCTCTGTGTATCAATTCAGCGATCTGTTCTTTCTCGTTCCAATGAGTGCACCACAACTGGTCAATGGCTGTGGTATGTGCTTTCAACAGCTTTCTGTCTGTGGGAAAGTACATATATAAAATCCCTTTCTGCATTATAAAAAATGTAATGGTTTTCATCTGATAACTACTTGTCAGAATTGACAACCAGTAACCGATGATTAATTAATCAATGTGCTCTAGTGGTGTCGTTAAAGAAAACAAACTTTAACTATAAGAATGTTCAGTTATTTCATTATTCAGGAGCAATGTGACATATCGAAGATTGTCTTAATTTAAAGCACATCCATGAATAATCACAACAGACAGTTTTAAAAAATGAGAACAATTTAATATACTGAAAAAGTGCAAAGCAACCTGAAATTTATGGCCACCTGTCTTAAATGATTATGTTTGATGACTCCCATAGCTGGCCACTTACATGTCAGACGGATGTGAGTGATGCCTATCTTTTGTTAAATGTAACTATATTTTATTACAGTAATTGTACTTGAAATATATTTCTAGATTATTTTCATTACAGAATTATGCAAGCCTGTTGTGATGTAGCATTTGAGTATGCCCACCACAGGGAATGCTTTGGCACAAAAATAGGACATTTTCAAGTGAGTTGTTTGTGTGTGTGTGTGTGTGGGTTTGTATTTTTTGATAATCCATTTGCATGAGAGATCTTTGAGAGTAGAATGGTGGTATGCTTCCTGTACATGAGTAAAAAAGATACCCACCTTGAAATGAAACAGAATGTTCCTTCAGTTTTACTTTCTGATTTAAAAAAAATCAGTTGTTCTTTTTTAATTGGAAGAAAAATTATTTTAATGTAAATCTTTAGAGAAAAATCTAATTACTGTTAAATATGTTATGGTACATTAAAGGCCATGATATATACTGTCCTGTTTGGGGAAATGCCTTGCTGTTTTATTAACAGCAGTGAGTTTCCTTTTTACTTTTGATTAATTGTATGTTAGACACTCACTCCACAGGACTCACCTGAAAAGATAAAATATTTTACAATAAAAAGAATTGTTTTAAAATATTAAAGGTCAACATTTATCAAAAACGTAGTTCACTATTGTTTGGTATCTATGTACGGTATACCTTTTACAATATATTGTTCTATATAGTGTGTATTAATAATGTGCCATGATTGTGGACCTTTAAGACATACCTTAGAAAATATTATCGGTGTAAGACTGAGAAGCTTGGTTTATGCTGCAGATGATCCAAGCCAAGCTTGCGGACATGTACACACAGATGAGCGTCAGTCGGTCATACGTGTACAATGTTGCACGGGCGCTTGACCGTGGAGAAAGACACCCAAATGTAAGATCACTTTTTTTTTTTGTCCACTTGTTCTATTACAACTTGTCATAATTTAACACAGCGTTGTGCTTTTGGGCTTCTGAGAATTGACAAAATAAGTGAACGCCATTTATAGTTTTCGCAAAACCAAATTCAGGTAACCCATTTTGTTTTTACATAACCCATCATGACCATGTGAATGATGTCATAAAGAATTCAATGCGTGAAAAAAAACCCCAGGGTTACGTAAACTATACTTACACATGCAGACAAAACTATCACTCTCGCAATTTTCAGA
>JAECMU010148165.1:2332-12485 GCA_016106625.1 Dracogyra subfuscus | reverse complement strand
GAAATGAAGTCGGACTTTAATGAGAAGACAAAATTAAGTTACTCGCAATGGTGACCTGAAGTCGGTCTGCAATGAGAAGACAACATTACGTTACCCGCAATAGTGACCTGATGTCGGTCTGCAATGAGAAGACAACATTACGTTACCCGCAATAGTGACCTGAAGTCGGTCTGCAATGAGAAGACAATATTACGTTACCCGCAATAGTGACCTGAAGTCGGTCTGCAATGAGAAGACAACATTACGTTACCCGCAATAGTGACCTGAAGTCGGTCTGCAATGAGAAGACAACATTACGTTACCAGCAATAGTGAACTGCTTGTTCTGAGTCCCATCAATGAAGTCGGTCAGCTCGAGATCGTTTCCGCGGTCCACAGTCACGTGACACTCGCCTTCCTCGAAAGTCGCCAGTCCACTGGGGCACGTGACAACGACGCCGGCCGCGCCGTCCTGGACCAACACACCAGCTGCAGACTCTGTCGGCTACGGAGGAAAGGAATGTTGATTTAATCATACACACATACAGCACATTGTTTTAATCATCATTGTCATGATCATTATCATCATCATTATTATTATTATTATTATTATTATTATTATTATTATTATTATTATTATTATTGCCATTGTCATTGTCGTCATCATCATCATGATAATGGTAGACAACTAATAGTCATGCTTTTGCGTCGTTCGGGCAACAGCATTACACACACCCTCGATCATCATGATTATCATCATCAACATCATCGCCTTCACTATGCAGACTGACACAAATCAACAGAGATCAGAAACATTTCCATAGGAACATGGTCGCATACGGAGTGGGTCGATCAGCGCCAAATACATAGTTTGAGAAAACTAGGCTTTGTCAACCATAATGACGACGACGACGACGATGATAATGATGTTAACGATAATAATGATGACAACGACGATGATGACGACAATGATAATGATGATGACGACGACGATGGTACGATGACGATTATTATTATAACGATCATGATGATGACGAAGACGATGACGATGGTGACGATGACGAGTAGTATTATGACGATGATGATGATGATGACGATGACGGACGACAACGATGATAATGATGATTATGATGGAATACTGTTAACTAATACTTCAGTTGTTTTATGGTTAATTTCATTGGATAGGACGTTCTTGGCGTCTAGGTCAATAAAATATCTTAAATGTCTTTCTCTTACATGTGTGATATCGCTGTGGAATATGAAGGAGACTGGTCCTGGTCTACGTTTATCACACAAGCACGAATCTCTGAAGACGTTTTTTTTTTTCATTGACATGTTAAACATTCAATGATAGAACGGTTCTTGATTTTGATTTTTTCATGTCCAGTAGGATGTAATATATAGAGGATATTATATGAGTGTCCATGACAGACGATGTTTACGACACGAGTGCCTAAATTATCATATCAAATGCGATAATTTAGGCACGAGCGTTGTAAACATCGTCTGTCATGGACAGGAATGTAATATTCTGTTTATTACCGTAGAAATGTACTGCTAAATGAACATTCCAGTAATTGTTTACAAATTAACGTTTCCTTAATGCCGGAGTAATGTTTGTTCATTACTGTTTTGAAAAACCAAATCACAACCCATTCTAAAGTGACGTCATATTTATACACCCATAACTAAAGAGTACACATGTATCAACAGCTGTAAATTGTACAAAATGTTTATACCAAATCGCAAACATATACACTGTAATTGAATTAATGTTTTATTAATCAATTAAAAAGACGTCGTTATCAGTACAGTCCGTGACAACCTTCCACTCGTAGTGAAAATGTATGAATGACGAAAGTAGTATCTGTGGAATGTCGTATCAGCCAATCAGAAATAAATGTAACTCTTACAACAGCCAATCGTTAAACGACAATGCCAAGAGGACATACGATTTAGTTATGACATACGAGGGAAATCGTACGATAAATATGACCCTTGTTATGCTGTACCTCGTAGGTAATAAAACAACTTTATATAATACAATTACTCACAAAAGCAAAAAAAAATTAGTAAAAATTAAAGGGTTTTCATGCATTCAAATTGCACTTCAAATCATTAGAACCCAATTTTAGGTTAAAGATTGCCCTTTCTGGGTTAGGCTTAGAACTTGTTTTATCACCCCTCATTTAATGGCCACTCATCAAGGATTCTTATGAACTTTCCGACAGGCAGAGCACTGGATGACACGTGGAAATCCCATCGTACATCGGGAAAGTGCTGTACGACTAATCAACATCTTGCTCCCACTGACGTCTAACAACAGACGTAGAAAACTACATTCTCCACTACCAATTGGGCATACAAATATAACAATTTTCAATTCTGGTTGGGTTTTTTTGGTGTGTTTTTTGTGATTTTTTAGTTAGTTAGTTAGTTACGCCAAACTGGAAGGTATTACCGTTAGTGTGTTGCCGACGTCGGTGGCCGTCACCTTGACGCTGTACTCGCCGGGCATGTAGAACACCTTCGAGTCCATGTCGGTGGCGTTGTCAGCAGTCGGCCCCGCGCCGTCGTCGTAGTCCATCCTGAAGACGAGGTTCGATCCTGTGAGCGTCTCGATCTGAAATGTGACCGCGGTGGCGGTCTCCACCACTGACTCCGCCGCTGACGATGTCAGAGACAGGCCGCTTACTGCCGTCGTCGTGAAGTAGATGTCCACGTGATTGAGGCTGCCGCAGCTGGCTGTGTTGTCCCCCGGACACGTCAGGTCACAGTCTGAAGCGGTTTTTTTGCGATCGGCCGGTGGGAGGTTGTTAGCGCAGAAGCAGTACTTGCCCGACGTCAGCCCCGCGTAGGTGAACTTGAAGGCGCCGCATTTCGAAGCGCATATGTTGGGGGTCACCGTCGAAGGGTCGTAGTCACCGGGACTGTCGGCGAAGAAGCGGTGTCGTCTCTCTTCAAGATAACACCCGATGTTTGAAGCTGAAAGAGTGAAATTGTAGTTAGTGAATGATGATAATGAAATATTAAATAATAATAATAATAATTATAACCTTTTATTTTAGTCCATACTTCTCGAGTTCCTATGTTAATATAATCCGTAGTGTTCATCGCAAATATATTAATATAATTCAAGTTGTAGTTCGTTATTGTGTTCATTGTATGTTGTCTGTAATTGCATTAATATAATAAACAACATAGTCCATTATAATATTACTCTAATTTATTTGGTATATTCAATTAAAGTACTATTCCAAGTGACAGTGTAGTCCTCTGAAGTAGACTAATGTATTAATCCAAGTGACAGTGTAGTCCTCTGAGGTAGCATAATGTATTAATCTAAGTGACAGTGTATTCGGCTGAAGTAGCCTAATGTCTTAATCTAAGTGACAGTGTAGTCCGCTGAGGCAGCGTAATGTATTAATCTAAGTGACAGTATAGTCCTCTGAGGTAGCCTAATGCATTAATCCAAGTGACAGTATCTTCGACTGAGGTAGCCTAATGTATTAATCTAAGTGACAGTATGGTCCGCTGAGGTAGCCTAATGTATTAATCCAAGTGATAGTATAGTCCTCTTAGGTAGCATAATGTATTAATCCAAGTGACAGTATAGTCCGCTGAGGTAGCCTAAAGTATTAATCCAATTGACAGTGTAGTCCCTAAAGTAGCCTAATGTATTAATCTAAGTGACAGTATCTTCTGCTGAGGTAGCCTAATGTATTAATCTAAGTAATAGTATAGTCCGCTGAGGTAGCCTAATGTGTTACTCCAAGTGACAGTATAGTCCTCTGTGGTAGCCTAGTGTATTAATCTAGGTGACAGTATAGTCCTCTTTGGTAGCCTAATGTATTGATCTAAGTGACAGCATAGTCCGCTGAGGTAGCCTAATGTATTAAACCAAGTGACAGTATAGTCCCCTGAGTAGCTTAATGTATTAATCTAAGTAACAGTATCTTCTGCTGAGGTAGCCTAATGTATTAATCTAAGTGACAGTATAGTCCGCTGGTTTAGCCTAATGAATTAATCCAAGTGAAAGTGTAGTCCTCTGAGGCAGCCTAATGTATTAATATAAGTGACAGTATAGTCATCTGTGGTAGCCTAATGTATTAATTCAAGTGGCAGTATCTTCGGCTGAGGTAGCCTAATGTATTAATCTAAGTGACAGTATAGTCCGCTGAGGTAGCCTAATGTATTAATCCAAGTGACAGTATAGTCCTCTGAGGCAGCCTAATGTATTAATCTAAATAACAGTATAGTCCGCTGAAGTAGCCTAATGTATTAATCCAAGTGACAGTATCTTCGGCTGAGGTAACGTAATGTATTAATCCAAGTGACAGAATAGGTAGCCTAATGTATTAATCCAAGTGACAGTATAGTCCGCTGAGGTAGCCTAATGTATTAATCCAAGTGACAGTAGAGTCCTCTAATGTAGCCTAATGTATTATTCCAAGTGACAGTTTGGTCCTCTGAAGTAGTCTAATGTATTAGTCCAAGTGACAGTATCGTCCTCTGATGTAATCTAATGTATTACTCCAAGTGACAGTATCTTCGGCTGAGGTAGCCTAATGTATTAATCGAAGTGACAGTATAGTCCGCTGAGGTAGCCTAATGTATTAATCTAACTAACAGTGTAGTCGTCTGAGGTAGCGTAATGTATTACTCCAAGTGTCAGTATATTCCTCTGTGGTAGCCTAATGTATTAGTCTAAGTGACATTATAGTCCGCTGAGGTAGCCTAATGTATTAATCCAAGTGACAGTATAGTCCTCTGAGGTAGCCTAATGTATTAATCTAAGTGACAGTGTATTCGGCTGAAGTAGCCTAATGTCTTAATCTAAGTGACAGTGTAGTCCGCTGAGGCAGCGTAATGTATTAATCTAAGTGACAGTATAGTCCTCTGAGGTAGCCTAATGCATTAATCCAAGTGACAGTATCTTCGACTGAGGTAGCCTAATGTATTAATCTAAGTGACAGTATGGTCCGCTGAGGTAGCCTAATGTATTAATCTAAGTGATAGTATAGTCCTCTTAGGTAGCATAATGTATTAATCCAAGTGACAGTATAGTTCTCTGTGGTAGCCTAATGTATTAAACCAAGTGACAGTATAGTCCCCTGAAGTAGCTTAATGTATTAATCTAAGTGACAGTATAGTCCGCTGGTCTAGCCTAATGTATTAATCCAAGTGAAAGTATAGTCCCCTGGGGTAGCCTAATGTATTAATCCAAGTGAAAGTGTAGTCCTCTGAGGCAGCCTAATGCATTAATCTAAGTGACGGTATAGTCCGCTGTGGTAGCCTAATGTATTAATCCAAGTGACAGTATCTTAGGCTGAGGTAGCCTAATGTATTAATCTAAGTGACCGTATATTCTGCTGAGGTAGCCTAATGTATTAATCTAAGTGACAGTATAGTCCTCTGAGGCAGCCTAATGTATTAATCTAAATAACAGTATAGTCCGCTGAAGTAGCCTAATGTATTAATCCAAGTGACAGTATCTTCAGCTGAGGTAACATATTGTATTAATCTAAGTGACAGTATATTCTGCTGAGGTAGCCTAATGTATTAATCTAAGTGACAGTATAGTCCGCTGGTCTAGCCTAATATATTAATCCAAGTGACAGTATCTTCGGCTGAGGTAGCCTAATGTATTAATCTAAGTGACAGTATAGTCCTCTGAGGCAGCCTAATGTATTAATCTAAATAACAGTATAGTCCGCTGAAGTAGCCTAATGTATTAATCCAAGTGACAGTATCTTCGGCTGAGGTAACATATTGTATTAATCCAAGTGACAGAATAGGTAGCCTAATGTATTAATCCAAGTGACAGTATAGTCCGCTGATGTAGCCTAATGTATTAATCCAAGTGACAGTATAGTCTGCTGAGGTAGCCTAATGTATTAATCCAAGTGACAGTTTGGTCCTCTGAAGTAGTCTAATGTATTAGTATAGTCCTATATTGTTTTAATATAATTCACACTGTAATTCACATATCATATTATTTAATCTACAGTATAGTCCTATATTGTATTAATCTACTTCAGACTGTAGTACACATGTCATATTATTTAATCTACAGTGTAGTCCTATATTGTATTATTCTACATCATACTGTAGTACACATGTCATATTATTTAATCTACAGTATAGTCCTATATTATATTAATCACCTTCAGACTGTAGTACACATGTCATATTATTTAATCTACAGTGTAGTCCTATATTGTAGTAATCTACTTCAGACTGTAGTACACATGTCATATTATTTAATCTACAGTATAGTCCTATATTGTATTAATCCACTTCAGACTGTAGTACACATGTCATATTATTTAATCTACAGTATAGTCCTATATTGTATTAATCCACTTCAGACTGTAGTACACGTGTCATATTATTTAATCTACAGTGTAGTCCTATATTGTTTTAATCTACATCATACTGTAGTACACATGTCATATTATTAAATCTACAGTATAGTCCTATATTGTATTAATCTACTTCAGACTGTAGTACACACGTCATATTATTTAATCTACAGTGTAGTCCTATATTGTATTAATTTTACCACACTGTAGTTCACACGTCATATTATTTAATCTACATTGTAGTCCTACATTGTATTAATCTACTCTGCAGTGATTACTGATTCTTCTTTGAACAAGAGCAATCCATCATTATATTAATGTAATTCTGAAAATAGTAATCCGTTGTATTAGAGTATTCCGAGTATCTGTTATTGTAAAAATATAATTCACTATGCTGTCAGTTATTGCATTAATTTAATTCTGAAATATATGTGTTTGTTAATTATCTAAGTCTTAAGGCAGTCGGTTATAGTATTAATGTAATTCAGTAAGTAGTCAATTATAGTATTAATGTAATTCACAAAGTCGTCTGTTTCGGTATTAATCTAATTCAGAGAGAAGTCCAATAATATACTGAAAGCTATCAGTTATAGTATTAATGTTATTTAATAGCAATCAGTGTTAGTGGACTAATCGAATTTTGAGAGTAGTCAGTTATTGTATTATTTATATTTTAAGAGTACGTTATTATATTAATATAATTCTAAAAGGTATAAGTTGTAGTGTTAATCTTGTTTTGAGAGCAGTCAGATATTGTATTAATCTAATTTTAAGAGCAGTCAGTTATTGTATTAATCTAATTTTAAGAGCAGTCAGTTATTGTATTAATCTAATTTTGAGAGCAGTCAGTTATAGTATTAACATAATTTTGAGAGCAGTCAGTTATAGTATTAATCTAATTTTAAGAGCAGTCAGTTATAGTTTTAATCTAATTTTGAGAGCAATCAGTTATAGTTTTAATCTAATTTTAAGAGCAGTCAGTTATAGTATTAACATAATTTTGAGAGCAGTCAGTTATAGTATTAATCTAATTTTAAGAGCAGTCAGTTATAGTATTAATCTAATTTTGAGAGCAGTCAGTTATAGTATTAATCTAATTTTGAGAGCAGTCAGTTATAGTATTAACATAATTTTGAGAGCAGTCAGTTATAGTATTAATCTAATTTTAAGAGCAGTCAGTTATAGTTTTAATCTAATTTTGAGAGCAATCAGTTATAGTTTTAATCTAATTTTAAGAGCAGTCAGTTATAGTATTAATATAATTTTGAGAGCAGTCAGTTATAGTATTAATCTAATTTTGAGAGCAGTCAGTTATAGTATTAATCTAATTTTAAGAGCAGTCAGTTATAGTATTAATATAATTTTGAGAGCAATCAGTTATAGTATTAATCTAATTTTGAGAGCAGTCAGTTATAGTATTAATCTAATTTTGAGAGCAGTCAGTTATAGTATTAATATAATTTTAAGAGCAGTCAGTTATAGTTTTAATCTAATTTTAAGAGCAGTCAGTTATTGTATTAATCTAATTCACATTGCAACCAGACGTCGAATAAAGATGTTGTAGAAATCTATCCTTTGACATGGGCTTGTTTGGACATTTAATTTAGAATGCATTAAAAGTTTTTTTTTAATTACTTTAAACGAGTTAATCTGTTATATTTATTACTTTCTAAATATTTTTTCATATGTATATTTCATTTATCCAGTCTTTTTTTTAACAGAAATCGAAATGGATTAAGAGTTGGTGCGTACTTTGAACATACATAATGCATTTCTCATCGATATATCAATGGTATTTATGATCGGCATGAAAAACGAGCTTTGAAATGTTACAGGACAATCAATGTTTTGCTTTTCACGAAATTGACATGTTTGTGTGTTGCCAAAGCAGCGACACGTAGAGGGTTTTCGCGAAAGCAGAATCTGTTGTAATGAAAACATTTCTATGACGACAATTCGCCTTCCATTACCGGTCTAGGCCAGAAACAATGGTCCTCGATCCGCTTTGGAACTGTTCTTAGAATGTTTGTGTAGACTGAAGAATAAACTCGCTTTCGTACGCAACACAAGAGCGTTCATGTCGGTGTATTTGTCTCGGTTACTTATTTTGCACGCTGAGTTATTATTTTACACAAATTTACGCTCTGTCGAGTATTGATTTATCATAGATGTCAATTGGAGCGCTTGTTTTAATACGTTTGTTGGTTGTAACATGGATACAGTCGTGAAACACAAGTGATCTTTACTGGAAAGAGGTATACCAATAGTAGCAGAATCAATACATAATGCATGGACATTATAAAGTTCATAAATAGTAGTAGTAGAATAGATGTTTAACGACACTCCCTCCAGCACGATAAAGTTCATAAAACGCAATTTTGGCCCCTCTCTGTCTCTCTGTCTCTCTCTCTCTCTCTCNNNTCTCTCTCTCTCTCTCTCTCTCTCTCTCTCTCTCTCTCTCTCTCTCTCTCTCTCTCTCTCTCTCTCTCAGCGTGCGTTAACCTTAACTGGATATAAGCACGAAAATACGTTGACATGAAACCAAAGGCTGATTGCTTCTAGTCTAAATAAAGTGATTGATTCGTTGTTAATGATTAATTGTTCGTGGCAGAAACGTCGGGTTAGTAGTCTCACACCTACACATATGTCATGTATCCTCATACGGACTGAAAAACCCCATAATGATAATATATGTATAATGCTCGGTTCAGACTACCAAATGACATTACAAAGTTGGCCAACGTTCTGCTGTCACGACTTCTATGACTGTCCAGTAGCTACACTGAGCGCGCTTACAACCTGCTTCGCGTTGTACTACTCAAAAGAATTTAAGGGTCAAAGATTTATAACCAAATAAGTTTCAGAGTGTATTAGATTGATGATGTAAACTACACCAACATTTTTATTTATTGTTCCATATTTACAACAACAAAAAACAACAAATAAACGTCACTGTATACAAGAAAGTCACATGACATGCTGTCAAAGTTGAAGGTTGTCAAACATGGATTTTACACATTAGCACATTCGTTTAATAGTGTGTGAATCCACCCCTGGTGCAAATACACTCGACACATCGTTGCCTCGTGCTGTTGATCAGACGTCTGAAGAACTCTTGGGGAATGGCCTGCCACTCTGCCATAAGAAGTTGACCCAGATCATCAAGGTTGGCCGGAGGGGCATGGTTATCCCGAACTCTCCTGCCTAATTCGTTCCAGGCGTGCTCTATTGGGGCCAAGTCAGGCGAATATGCTGGCCAATCCATCCTGGCGAGACCTTGTTGTCTGAGAAAGTCCGTTACCACCCTGGCGCGGTGGGGTCTGGCACTGTCATCCTGCAGAACTGCCCCGCCGCCAATCTGCTGAAGGCCTGGGAGAACCAACGGCCGGATAATCTCATTCAGATTGCCATCCACCACATAGAGGGGGTGGGGGGTGGGGGGTCGTGTGCTGGATAGAGATGCCGTCCCATACCATGACGCTGCCACCACCGTACCGGTGACGTTGTCTAACGTTAACGTCAGCGAAGCGCTCCCCAGGACGTCTGTAGACAGGAACCCGACCGTCGTTGAACTGGAGACTAAACCTGGACGCATCAATGAACATCACTCGACCCCACTGAACACGTTTCCACCGCAGATGAAGCGTGCACCAGTGACGTCTGGTCGTTCTGTGACGTGGTAGGAGTAGTGGTCGAACAGCGTAGATTATTGGCTCTCAGACAATTGCGTATGGTTTGATCAGACACTCGAGTTCCAGTCGCAGTCCGCAGATTGTCACGTAATCGGCGTGCAGTGGTTGTGCGTTGACA
>JAECMU010148162.1:0-10103 GCA_016106625.1 Dracogyra subfuscus | reverse complement strand
GTTTCCACGTCATACATTGTCATTACATTAATTACCTGTTAGTGTGTTTCCACGTCATACATTGTCATTACATTAATCACCTGTTAGTGTTTCCACGTCATACGTTGTCATTACATTAATTACCTGTTAGTGTTTCCACGTCATACGTTGTCATTACATTAATTACCTGTTAGTGTGTTTACATTAATCACCTGTTAGTGTGTTTCCAAGTCATACATTGTCATTACATTAATTACCTGTTAGTGTTTCCACGTCATACATTGTCATTACATTAATTACCTGTTAGTGTGTTTCCACGTCATACATTGTCATTACATTAATTACCTGTTAGTGTGTTTACATGAATTACCTGTTAGTGTGTTTCCAAGTCATACATTGTCATTACATTAATCACCTGTTAGTGTGTTTACATTAATTACCTGTTAGTGTGTTTACATGAATTACCTGTTAGTGTGTTTCCACATCATACATTGTCATTACATTAATCACCTGTTAGTGTGTTTACATTAATCACCTGTTAGTGTGTTTCCACATCATACATTGTCATTACATTAATCACCTGTTAGTGTGTTTACATGAATTATCTGTTAGTGTGTTTCCAAGTCATACATTGTCATTACATTAATCACCTGTCAGTGTGTTTACATTAATTACCTGTTAGTGTGTTTACATTATTTACCTGTTAGTGTGTTTACATTAATTACCTGTCAGTGTGTTGATCTGCTCGCCCGTTTCCACATCATGCAGAATGGCCTGTCTATCCCACGATGCCGTAATCACCTGACTTCCTCCCGCCATCCAATCAGCGGCCATGACGACACCCACATGACCTGTCAACTCCATCTGGGCCGTGCGCAGCTTCGCACCTTCGTGAATCTGGTCAGCGGTCTCTGAAATAAATCACGTTTGGGTGGGAGTGTTTTAATGATATAAGGAGTTTTATTACACACCAGTGTAAGATATTCCTCATGTCATAACAATCACTCAATATCTACAGGGTACGAAGTTAAGGGTCGCCCGGTCGCCTGTGGCGAGTCAAAATGGCGTCGGGCAAGTCAAAACCTTATCACGTGTCGCCAGCCTGGCGACCCAAAATGTCTGCGTATTATGTTAGGTATAAAATGCAAATTACTAGTTGATCAGGAAGTTTAATTTTTATTTATTGTTTTCAACTGGTTTCCTGTTACTGTTACTGCGCTATCAAACACATATAGGATATAATAGTGACTACTTCCCCAGTCTATCGGACGCTTCAAAACCATTCGGAATGTCTTGACCAGTCGGCCACGTAATATTCGTAGGCTCAATCGGAACACCTCGGACATGTCCATCTTTAGTCACAATCGGAATAAATTGTCGCATTTTGCTACGCTATGATTTGCAGAGAGACAGACAGGTTTCCGAAGTTGCATTGTGTTTACGAAATATACCGAGTCTACTATACCCCAAAGTTCAAAACACCAGGTCGTCAATGCGAACGTTGTCAACAAATTTCATTTGCTATGCACGTGCGTGTATTTCTATTCAAAATAAATGTATTCATGTAAATTAGCTTATGCATTTGTTGTTTGTAGTTAAAATTAGATGGTTTAGATATTTTCTTTATTATTATGACGAATGACATTAAAATATAAACATGATTCATAAGATTAACGTTTTAGATTGTAGTTTAGTTGTTTGTGTGGGTGCAATAACAGTGAAGGTATCATTCATGCTTATTCATTAAGTCACTAAACACTATTTCTATTCAATTAATTTAAATATTAATTCAGAGCTAAGAAGTATTCGTTTTCTATCAAAAAACCAATCTGTTAGTCACACTTATTAACAGAACAATATATAAAGTTTATGTTCTAACTCGTTCTAACTCGTTCCAAAATTTAAGAGTATTTCTTGGTTAAACATTTAATCTGTCTTCAGAGTCTGTGCAGATTTGTAAACAGTCGGGTTTTGTCATTAGTTCCATTTGATATTGGCTTGCATTAACGATGTTTGCAGCTCACATTATAGTATGATATTGACACAATATTCTACATTATTACAGTGCTTTACATCATATCATTTAGAGATATTGTCATCTGTTTCATAATTATTAAATAGTGATTTTGCCTTTAAGTTGTGTGTATTTCTCTTGTGGATGTGATTATTATCGTTGGTGTAAATTGTTGTCAGCTTAGTACATGTATTTTTTAAATTCCTTATCATACAGTCATTATCCTTTTCATTCCAAGACAGAGACTTGGTAAAACATTCCTGATGTTTGATTATGTGGATCTTGTGACAACTATTGAAATAAATGTTATTTGTTATGAAACTAAAACAAGTTCTGTTTCCTTCTTTTGTGTTATTCTTATTGTTTGTATGATATAACATGTTTTTGTAAAGTGCAATTTAAGTAAGGTATTTTAAAAACAAAATGCAGCCTTGGGCCACTCAAAAGTTGTATGGGCGAGTCAAAGTGCTGCTATGAGTGGCCCGATTGGCGAGTCAAAACAAATCCCAAGTTCGTACCCTGTATCTAACTAGTGTAATATTGGCACGCGCAGACTGGAGGGGTAATTTTTTTTAATTTGAATGACATCGATATTGAAATGACGTCACTTTGTATCTCCCTGCAATAAGATAAACTGGGTGCATGATGCATTCTTTTCCCGAACGCTAGAAAATATTTCAGTGCAAAACTGCTATTGAAAATGTTTTGTTCTGAGACTATTATCGTATCTAACCGTGTTTGTACAAAATAGTGTAATTTAAAAGTGTACCATTACGAAAAATGCGGCCATAAATGGAAATTGTGATAAGATAGGCTGTCGTCGACATGCTACTTTTTTTTACGACCCTGTGTATAAAATGTCAGCATCACATCTAGTCAATCCCATTCACTCAACTCAATCTTTGCTGGTCTGATCTACAATTCAGTCATTATTGTGAATTTAAAAACATTAACTAACAATTATTAATGCAAGCTTTGCGCCAAAATCTAAACTATACATCAATGACGTTGCGTTGCGTTGCTCACTGACGTCGTTTATGTTTATGTGTGATGTAGATCACTGGCTGACCCAATTCGTAGAAAAATAACCTGCAGCAGGTCTCGACATCTATTTTCTTCTGCAATGCGGCTTGTTTGCAGTTCGTTTATAATAAATAAAATACTAAACTAGCTTGCCTGTCATACCATTTATATGAAACTCATGAACAGTGTTGGTATCTGACGAGCGAAAGCAAAACTGTTCACTCGTTTCATAAAAATGGTTTGACAGACAAGCTGGTTTAGTACGGTATTCTATATATTTCTCTGTACAGCTATATATTTCTCTGTACAGCTACATTACGTTTTTTTTTTTTTTTTTTTTTGTTTAACGACGCACTCAACACATTATAATTACGGTTATATCGGCGTCGGACATATGGTTATGTCGAGAAAAACCCCAGTGGTTAGCTGACGGGGATAGATCCTAGACCGACCGCACATCAGGCGGGCACTGTACCACTGGGCTATGCTGCCCGCTAGCTACATTACGGATGCGTCTGTACATCTGAGTCATGGATGGCGTCATGGTGTGTCTGTACAGCTGAGTCATGGATGGTGTCATGGTGGTGTCTGTACAGCTGAGCCAGATGGCATCATGGTGTGTCTGTACAGCTGGGTCATGGATGGTGTCATGGTGTGTCTGCACAGCTGGGTCACGGATGGTGTCATGGTGGTGTCTGTACAGTTGAGTCACAGATGGTGTCATGGTGTGCCTGTACATCTGAGTCATGGATGGTGTCATGGTTTGTCTGTACAGCTGGGTCACAGATGGTGTCATGGTGTGTCTGCACAGCTGGGTCACGGATGGCGTCATGGTGGTGTCTGTACAGTTGAGTCACAGATGGTGTCATGGTGTGTCTGTACATCTGAGTCATGGATGGTGTCATGGTTTGTCTGTACAGCTGGGTCACATATGGTGTCATGGTGGTGTTTGTACAGTGGGGTCATAGATGGTGTCATTGTGGTGTCTGTACAGCTGGGTCATGGATGGCGTCATTGTGGTGTCTGTACAGCTGGGTCATGGATGGCGTCATTGTGGTGTCTGTACAGCTGGGTCATGGATGGCATCATGGTGGTGTCTGTACAGTGGGGTCGCGGATGGTGTCATGGTGGTGTCTGTACAGCTGGGTCATGGATGGCATCATGGTGTGTCAGTCAAATGATCTGATTATCCAGGGCTCACACTGAATCACATTCTGGTTCAGCCAGTTTTCAGTGTTAGACATGCATGTCAAGCATTTTCTTGTAAATTATTAAAATGTTGTTAATTTATGGAATACTTTATTTGCAAAAAATTAAATGTTGTAGCCACTTTTAATTACAAAAAATTAACAATTGGCTAATTTGGTCATGTATTTGTAGTCCCCTATCAGTCTGACCAGAGGGGAGTATAGGTTTCCATTCCGTTCCGTTTGTCTGTCTCCAAATGTTTTTTGCACAATGCCTCAAGATATTGAGCTGAAATTTTGTATACCGGTTATGGCCCTTGAAATCTGGAGATACTAAAATTAGTTGGGTTTTTTTTGCAATTTCTAAAGATATTTAGCTGATATTTTGTGAATAGCTTTATCATGTACTGCTATAGAGCAAGTTTGACTTTAATGGCAAGTAACACATTTTTAGCAGAGTTATGGCCCTTGAACATAGGAGATACAAAAATATTTGTTGGTCCCGGTAGCGGACATGTATTGCTTCAGCAGTGCCCTCAGAATGCTTGTTCGATATATAATTAACTTGATATTTCTATTGTAATATACTTTTCCACACAGCTCTTTAAACTGTGGTTTTAAATAATCATATGAATTTTATTCTGAAAGTAAATAATATTTCTAACAGCTAACAGCCGATGTGTATTTTTTTTGGGGGGTGGGGGGGGTCCTTAAATATTCATTCACCTATTTTCATCAATACCAGTGACATGTCAAGCTGTAAGAACCGATTGCTTCAACAGATGTGACTTATTTTTCATTACAACTATCAATGGTACCTCGGTGGTGTCGTGGTCGTGGCTGGTAGGTACTGGGTTCGCAGCCCAATATCGGCTCCCACCTAGAGCAAGTTTTAATGACTCAATGGGTAGGTTTAAGACCACTACACCTTTTCTCTCACTAACAAATTACCCACTGTCTTGGACAGACAGCCCAGATAGCTGAGATGTGTGCCCATGACAGCGTGAGCCATAATTGGATATAAGCATGAAAATAAGTTAAACTTTAACTGAAATGGTACCAGAGACTGTGGGATCAAATGACCTAAACAGACTGAGTTTTTTTGTGGGTTTTTTTTCTTAACCCTCTGACGACTGCGAGGTATCTCGCTCAATGTCATGACAGTCGACATACTGTACACTGTATATAGTACATTCCCCAATGAAAGACTTGTATAACAGGAAACAGAAGTCAAATCAGCTTCCTGTATCTTTAGAGCTTTTTTGTTTTGAAAATAACTTGTAATTTTTAGTTGAAAAGTTTTTTTCGGCAAATATTTTTGCTTGACAACAATGGTGGCATGTCACAGTAATTTTATCGGGAATAACAGACATAAATATTGACAGCCGGCCACAAATGCGGTAAGTAAAGACGGTTTTTTGTGCCTAATTTTAGACAACAATAACTAATCTAAAATTTCATTAAAAAGTATAAAAACCCACAAAAATAATACTTAACGATTCAAATATGAACTTTATTTTATGAATTTAAAAATTATTTAAGTGAATATATGTGAGTAAAAATTATAAACATTGTTTTCGTCAAAATATTATCCAGTTTAGTTGTCTAAAGGTTAAAACTAGTATGTCAGCTTGTAGGTTTGAGTTTTCTTTTCCTTTTTTTAGTTTTTTTTCAAACTAGTATGTCAGGTTGTAGAATCAATATACCTCAACAAATGAAGTTATTTTTTGTTTCATATTAGTGTTTCACTACTGGTATAACAAATGAACATCAGGCTGTATGCTCAAATAGACTAACAAGACTGAGTACCTGATTCACTACTGGTGTTACGAAGAGTGCGGTGCGTGCTGCCTTTACTTACCATCTGCATCTTCCTTTTCAGAACTTTCAATGTCATCTTCGCCCGAGGAATGAGATTTCTGAAATAATATTATTTTTATAAACCTCCAACCTCAATTACAATGTTTGAAAACAAGATAGATATAATGTTTAAAAACAAGACGATACAATGTTACAATGTTTGAAAACAAGAAGATACAATGTTACAATGTTTGAAAACAAGAAGATACAATGTTATAATGTTTGAAAAGAAGAAGATACAATGTTACAATGTTTGAAAACAAGACATATAGAATGTTAAATTTTTTGAAAACAAGACAGATACAATTTTACAATGTTTCAAACAAGACAGATAGAATATTACAATGTTTGAAAACAAGAAGATACAATGTTACAATGTTTGAAAACAAGACAGATACAATGCTACAATGTTTGAAAACAAGAAGATACAATGTTACAATGTCCCTCCCACACCCAAAGAGAGAATGTTTCATTCATGTTCATTCTGTCCCGCTATTGGCCCCTTAAACCATGCATCTACAGAATACGTACCACAACCTCAGAGTGTGACTGCAGTGTGACCTGGGGTCGCCAGATGTGAGCCGATTCATCGCCCGATGCCGTCAGCACCAGATCCTGACTCGGGTGAAAGCGGATTGAGTTTATTGAGCCCTGGTGTCCAACATATTGCACTAGACAATGGCCAGTCTCGATGGAAAATATCCTGGCACGGTGGTCTGAAGTAACAATTCACAATCTTACCCAATATATTACACCATTATTTACTAAAACAACATACTGCTCCAGACAATGTCTGAAGTTTAAATTCACACTGCTCCAGACAATATCTAAGTTTAAATTCACACTGGTCCAGACAATGTCTGAAGTTTAAATTCACAATCTTACCCAACATATTACACCATTATTTACTAAAACAACATACTACTCCAGACAATGTCTTAAAATTTAAATTTACAAACTTGACCAAAATATTACATCTTGATTCTAACCTCACCGATCCAAATCTCTACCACACTATGTGAAAAGACGTGAAGTTTGTTTATTTTGACGACATGACTACATGACAATGATTAGTTAATTATTGGCTATTGTATGTCAGACATTTGGTAATTCTGACTCCTAGTCACCAGTAGAAACCCGCTACATTTTTCCTAATACAGCAAAGGATCTTTTATATGCACTTTCCCACAGACAGGAAAGCACATACCACAGCCTTTGACCAGCTGTGGTGCACTGGTTGGGAGAAGAAAAAAAGCTAATCAGTTGAAAAATGTGACAGTGACCGAGTATAATGTTACCTGCACATGCAGTTCCAATGACCTGGTGACCTGACCTCGAGGCGCTGACCTCCCATACCCCGTCGCGGTGACCTCTGTATAATCGGACGAGATTGTACAGCGTCGACTGAGGCCGAAAACTCGACACGATCTTGCTCGTCGAGGCTTTGTACGTTGTTTTGATCTTCTGTGAGAGCTGGCTTGCTGCTTCAAAACGAGTTCAAAAACAAATTTTAAACAATATTTTTATCAAAACAAAACAAAAAGAAAGTTAAAGTCTGTTTTGTTTAATGACACCACTAGAGCACACTGATTTACACAATGTACAGACTAATATGGAGATATCTCTACTGTGGTATACAATGTACAGACTAATTTTTTTTTTTTAATCATTGTTTGTGGCATTTGTATAGTTTTATCTTGAATCATGAATGCAAAACGATAAACATGAAACTTTTTTTTATCACATCAAACTATCAGTAAAATAAATCCAACAGATTGTGAATATTTTACATAAAGGAATAAATAATATAAAAAAGGAATAAAAGTTATGAATTTCAATTCCCATATAAGTATAAAAAGTATGAGTATTCAGTACTGTGTCCTGAAAATTAATAAGATGGCACCGCTGGAGCGTTTGACAGCCAGAGCTAGCATATGTTTACACAAAGAGAGTAATAATGTCATCATTGATTGGTTGACATTTGACCTCTACTGGCTCTAGTCATAACTACATGTACATGTGGCTGTTCTGCTTACTCTCACTTCTTAACAAAAAATCCTTTATAATTACTGGATACACTACACTGAACAGTCAACAATAAATACATTTATAGATTATGTCAGTAGATTTTATGTTATTTTAAGCAGTTTGTATTGCACAAAAGCCTCATGTTTCGGACTAGGATACTCGGACCCGACAGACTAATATGGAGATATCTCTCCTGCAGTATACAATGTACTGACTAATATGGAGATATCTCTCCTGTGGTATACAATGTACAGACTAATATGGAGATATCTCTCCTGCAGTATACAATGTACTGACTAATATAGAGATATCTCGCCTGTGGTATACAATGTACAGACTAATATGGACATATCTCTCTTGTGGTATACAATGTACAGACTAATATGGCGATATCTCCCCTGTGGTATACAATGTACAGACTAATATGGCGATATCTCTCCTGTGGTATACAATGTACAGACTAATATGGAGATATCTCTCCTGTGGTATACAATGTATGGACTAATATGGAGATATTTCTCCTGTGGTATACAATGTATGTACTAATATGGGGATATCTCTCTTGTGGTATACAATGTACAGACTAATATGAAGATATCTCTCTTGTGGTATACAATGTACAGACTAATATGGCGATATCTCGCCTGTGGTATACAATGTACATACTAATATGGGGATATCTCTCCTGCAGTACCGTATACAATGTACTGATTAATATGGAGATATCTCTCCTGCAGTATACAACGTACTGACTAATATGGAGATATCTCCCCTGTGGTATACAATGTACAGACTAATATGGAGATATCTCTCCTGTGGTATACAATGTACAGACTAATATGGAGATATCTCGCCTGTGGTATACAATGTATGTACTAATATGGGGATATCTCTCTTGTGGTATACAATGTACAGACTAATATGGGGATATCTCTCCTGCAGTATACAATGTACTGACTAATATGGAGATATCTTGCCTGTGGTATACAATGTATGGACTAATATGGAGATATCTCTACTGTGGTATACAATGTACAGACTAATATGGAGATATCTCGCCTGTGGTATACAATGTATGTACTAATATGGGGATATCTCTCTTGTGGTATACAATGTACAGACTAATATGGAGATATCTCTCTTGTGGTATACAATGTATGTACTAATATGGGGATATCTCTCTTGTGGTATACAATGTACAGACTAATATGGAGATATCTCTCCTGCAGTATACAATGTACTGATTAATATGGAGATATCTCACCTGCAGTATACAATGTACTGACTAATATGGAGATCTCTCTCCTGTGGTATACAATGTATGTACTAATATGGGGATATCTCTCTTGTGGTATACAATGTACTGACTAATATGGAGATATCTCTCCTGCAGTATACAATGTACTGACTAATATGGAGATATCTCTCCTGCAGTATACAATGTACTGACTAATATGGAGATATCTTGCCTGTGGTATACAATGTATGGACTAATATGGAGATATCTCGCCTGTGGTATACAATGTATGTACTAATATGGGGATATCTCTTTTGTGGTATACAATGTACAGACTAATATGGAGATATCTCTCTTGTGGTATACAATATATGTACTAATATGGAGATATCTCTCTTGTGGTATACAATGTATGTACTAATATGGGGATATCTCCCCTGTGGTATACAATGTACAGACTAATATGGCGATATCTCTCCTGTGGTATACAATGTACTGACTAATATGGAGATATCTCTCCTGTGGTATACAATGTATGTACTAATATGGGGATATCTCTCTTGTGGTATACAATGTACAGACTAATATGAAGATATCTCTCTTGTGGTATACAATGTACAGACTAATATGGCGATATCTCTCCTGTGGTATACAATGTACAGACTAATATGGCGATATCTCTCTTGTGGTATACAATGTACCGACTAATATAGAGATATCTCGCCTGTGGTATACAATGTACAGACTAATATGGGGATATCTCTCCTGCAGTATA
>JAECMU010148143.1:940-16146 GCA_016106625.1 Dracogyra subfuscus | reverse complement strand
GCCCCCCCATAGTTACGCCATTGTGCGGACCCTGTAACATTTGTGAACACTGCTTCCACAGCCCGTAAAGCCGTACGATTTGCAAAAATTCCATCTACAAACCGCAAACCGTATGTGACCTAGGCATATACCTGATGAAAAAAAGAAAAAAGAAAAAAAAGAAACACCATACAAAAAAAAAAAATGAAAATGAAATACGATACCTATTCCTCGCCAAACTTTAGGAAATAGTTATATAATATAAATAATCTGCATACAATTATTTAACGTGGAATTTTGATCCGCGTAGAAAACCGACATCCGCTCTTTTCAACGTAGAATACGGACTCCTTTGTCGTAGGGGGCGGGAAGTAGCCCAGTGATAGAGCGCTCACTCGGTAGACCCATTTGGGCTATTTCTGGTTCCAGCCAGTACACCACAACTGGTATATCAAAGGCCGTGGTATGTACTATCCTGTCTGTTTAAAAGTGAAAATAAAAAATTACCATTCTGCATTAGGAAAAATGTAACGGGTTTCCTCTAATGACTACGAATCAGAATGACCAAATGTTTGACATCCAGTAGCCGATGACTGAATAATCAATCTGCTCTAGTGGTGTAGTTAAACAAAACAAACGTATTCTTTTGCCGTAGAGAAACGGCTTTTATCGTACAATTAAAAGAAAGCAATGTTTTATTTTATGACACACTCAACACATTTTATTTACGGTTATATGGCGTCAAACATATGATTAAGGACCGCACAGATATCGAGAGAGACTACTCTTTTTAATTAACAGCCAGGGTTCTGTTACATGCTCCATCCCGGAGAGAGGGTAGTACATGCCACGGTCTTTGATGCACCAGTCGTGGTGCACTTGCTGGAGCGAGAAATAGCCTATTTCTATTTTTAGAAGGTGTGATGCACATGCAGCACTGACTAAAGAGGCAAGGTATTTTTATAATATAAAAGCCGGAGTCAGAGGTGTGTAATGTCGGTCATTCTCTTCAACATACCAAGAGGTATCCGATGGATGCTCTTCTCCACTCTATAGGACCTTGATTTTGTAGATGACCTTGCTCTCTTGTCGCACTCTCATTGTCATTTACAAGAAAAGACAACAAGGCTCAACACTTTCAGCCAACACGTTGGACTAAAGATTAGCCAAAACAAAACAAAAGTGATGACTGAGCATACCAAGTCCATCAGCAGTCTGAACTAATAAGTACTACAACCTTCACATACTTGGGTACCGTCTTTAGCCAGTATGGAGGTACAAGCATGGACATTCACAGCAGACTGAATAAGGCTAGAAGTATTTTCATAAGCATGAATGCAGTATGGAAAACAGCACAATTTCGCGCACGTACGAAGCTCAGACTCTACCAGAGCTGTATACTTAGCACCCTTCTCTATGGATCAGAGTGTTGGCGTATGACAGAGAAAGAGATGTGTAGACTATATCTCTTCCACGCAACCGGTCTTCGGAGAATCCTAAGGATATGCTGGTCCAGAAAAAATTCCAATGAGAAAGTATTGGACGAGACCAATCAGGAAAGCATGAGAACCATCATCACCAGAAGACGGTGAAAGTGTATTGGCCACGTGCTCCGAAAAGAAGACACATCTATCACCAGAATGCAGTGCGCTGGACCCCTGAAGGGGAAAAAAGAGAGGACGTCCGAAAACAACATGGCGTCGAACAGTGGAAATAGAGATGAAGGAGACAGGACACAGTTGGGGCACCAACGAGAGATTGGCAAGGGATAGACCGGCGTGGAGGAACTTCGTCGCTGCCCTAAATGCCATTAGGTGTGACAGGAAATGATGATGATGTGATGCATTGGTTTGCTGCAGACACCATCCACTCTAAACAATTATAAATAATATTGAGTGTATCGTTTCTTTTAATTAAGAATTATTTCATTAGAAACTATTTACTGGTATGGAGACATAGACTACGTATATCTATATTAAAGTGACAGATCCTATATTTCAAACACTACCAGGGCACGACCTTAGCAGTAGCCCGGGGCGTTTTGGCTACCAGTTTCTCACTCGTACTACCAGATGTCTAAAACTAGATTTTCAGTGACTACGGCGTATATTTCACTATTCGAGCCTATGACCTAAACACTGAAAAGCGGGCAGCATAGCATAATGCGCGGTCGGTCTAGGATCGATCCTCGTCAGCTAACCACCTTAAAATGTTGAACTGTACTTACGCAAGAAAAACCCAGGTATTTTGCCAGAGCATTAGTTATAAAGAAAAAAAGAGAAGAAAGGAATGTTTTATATAACGACGCACTCAACACATTTTATTTACGGTTATATGGCGTCAGACATATGGTTAAGGACCACAGAGATTTTGAGAGGAAACGCGCTGTCGCCACTTCATGGGCTACTCTTTCCGATTAGCAGCAAGGGATCTTTTATTTGCGCTTCCCACAGGCAGGATAGCACATACCATGGTCTTTGGTGAACCAGTTATGGATCACTGGTCGGTGCAAGTGGTTTACACCTACTCATTGAGTCTTGCGGAGCACTCACTCAGGGTTTGGAGTCGGTATCTCAATTAAAAATCCCATGCCTGTAGACCGATGGCCTAACCACTACGCCACCGAGCCCGGTCAGTTGTAAAGAAGTTTTAAGCATACGACAGTAGTTAGGCCCTAACTACTTACGACATGTTCCTGTTTACTCGATAGTGCTACATTGGGGCGCGATTTCGCTGTCCACTCGGATTAATCGCTTGAGGTGCTTGGGTTTTTCTCATTCCATCCAGTGCACCACAATTGGACAAAGACCAAATGTTTGACATGCAATAGCCGATGATTAATTAATCAATGCAGTGATATCATTAAACAAAACAAACACACTATCGTGTTATACATCCGTCTACTAGAATGGATTCGTTTTTCGTTCAGGTTGTTTAGTGTTCACGTGATCTGATTGGAATATGCTTTGTTTTGCGTACGGTGATTTCAAAAACAACACACATTCGTGTCTCCTATACAAATTCATTGTTAATAATTTTTGTCTACAACCTTACCTTCAGAAACCTATCGCCCTGAAATATAAACGTATTTTGAGTAAATTTAGACTTTCTGCACATAATCTCACCATAGAAACGGGCAGATACCACCATATCGATAGAAGCAATAGGATATGTAATCTCTGCAACATGAATATACTAGAAGACGAATATCACTTTGTTCTAGTTTATCCGTTCTACTATACTATAAGAGATAAATATATTAAAACTTATTATTATAATAAACCATCAACTTTGAAATTAACACAACTACTGTCCACCGATAACCCAAGAGAGTTAATTAAACTTTGTAAATACTTGATAACTGCTACCACACATAGAACAGACAACCTTGATTTATGAGTATGTTTTTATTTATGTATTTATTTCATTACTGTATTTTACTATCGACTGTGATAACTTTTAATAGGTCTATCCTGTAGACCTCACCATTCCACGCAATGTGTACAATGTATTATTTTATTGTAAATATGTTTGTATGCCTACAAAATGTATATTTTTTTGGCAAATAATAAACTGTTTGTATGTTTTCTATTCGCGTTTTAGTTATTAGCCTAACGGAATTTGGGTAAATAAAAATAGACTATAGTTTTGAAAACGTTGCGTAACCCTTGACAAAAGTCCCTCCCTGATAACGTTTTATAGAGCTCTACCTAACTATTGAACACTCCCAAAACAGATCTCAGTATTTCACGCGAACTGTCGTTTTATTTGCGTGCAGTGTACAGAAATCGGTTACGCGGCGAACCATTAATCCTTCTCCCATTAAAAGTTGCAACTTTTGAAGTTACCTACTTGTAGTTTTGAGATAATTGATTAGGTTAAGCAAATATAATTCACGTAACCGAACAATCTAGATACAAATCACATGAAGATTCTGAAATATTGTTCATAATGAACACAATGGGACCGTTGGTGTACTAGGAGCGCGTATACTATATATTCTTACCACAAAATTTAATACCTATGACCGAACCTTTAGGGGTGAAGTCGGCAAAATCCCCAATCGTTCCATTGACCTACATAGTGTTGTGTACCATGATTGCTAAGAACAGGTATGTGGGTCATGTTACGAAATGACCCCCTCCCTCCTTTCCTGTCTAACATCAGATTACTTGCAAGATGAGTAATTGAAAACGCCTGTTGATGATAATATAAATCCTTCTCTGGCGACATCTAAAGAAAACAAGCAAGCGACTTTTCTTTACATTATCAACAGTCAATTTCGAACCCGGCACATGTTATCAAATAAGACGCTTTTACAGTATTGATAATCTTATTTAGGAAAAAGATTTTACCATGATAACAAACCCCAAACTGATGCGGTATCGACTCCAAGTCGAAATTAGTTTCCCGATCGAAGTTTATCAGAAAGTGTGGCCTGTACGGTTTCTTTCATTTCCACCGATTACATCTTTCTAACAGACTTAGGATGAGATCTAACAGGTTTATAGTCGGACGACGAGCGAAGACATCTCTGATTAAACTTCTTCGATTTCCACTGGCATGATAAGAGCTTTTTACACGGGCTACAAGAGCGGACTGATTCGGTTACCGTTGATAGAACATGGTCGCAAATTAGCATGTGCAGGAATAGGAATATGACGTTGATGGTTTTGAGGTGGATGCGTTCAACTCGTGGCATGAGACGCTAAGATAACTGTTTGTAATCTACGACTGGTGACACTGTATGTGGCAAAGTGTGTATAAAAACACGTCCTGGCTGAGGAGACAAGGATTGGGATTTGGAGGTGGACAGCAAAAGAAACTACAAAGAGACAAAAATTAGATGGAATACAAAAGGAAGAAAGGTCAGGTATAAAAGACGTATTGCTGCTAACTGGAAAGAATAACCTATGTGGCAGTGGCAGATGACCTCTGGCACTAAGTTGTACTGGGTTTCAGTTCTTTAGTTGAAGTAGTTTAATTGGACCTGCATACATTTCATTTCTCTTGATTTTCAAACTTCTATTCAATTAAAGTCCAAGCCAGGTGTCCTGGACACACACGTGAGCTCCTGGTCTAGGATAGTGGGTTAATGGCTAGTCGTTGGTGTTAACGAAAGAAAAGGCTGTGTAGTTGCTTCGCGTTTTGCAAGTGAGTTGTGAAAACTAGTTATTTGTGAGGATGGGTACACGAATACGAACTCACAACCAGTCATCGAAAGCGATATTTGATATGATCAAACACCATATTGCTCTGCGTGTTAAAGATGATGTTGAGTGTGTGTATTTGGATAGTCGTTAGTAGATAAAATGCTCTTCACCCTGTGTTATCTGAATAATGTGTTTCTGGTAATATTGCACTGCTAGTCAAAATTCTACCTTCAACTTAACGAGATTAGTCAGTAAGTCATGTGATGAAATCAGAAACTTATCCTTCCATTAAACATAGGTCATACATGGAAATTGTTTTTATTAGAACCATATTATCACTTGACAAGTTGCACAGTTTTTATTCATTAACATGATTTGTGGTTTTAAATTCCCCAGACATCTAATCTGAAAGCGGCTTTTCAGCAGCAGCCACTATAAAAGTACACATAGTCCATTATGGACGCCTCAACAGTTTAGTGCTTCCTAAACCTTAATTATCTCAGACTACCAGCTGTCACGACGAAGTTGGCCAATTCGTTGGTCTCACGACTTCTACGACTGTCCAATTGATTCTCATCGTAAACAACTCCAACGACCGATCAGTTGTTAATCTTAGCGCACATGTTGGAATTTGGGAGTGGAGAAAAGTACAATGCAACTGTCGAGTTGGCCAACTTGGACGTAACAGTTGATAGTATCAGCCTAGCATTAGATTAAGTTTTAGTCCATTTAATAAATTACTTTAATACTTACAAGTAAAACAAAATGAATATGTGTGAACAATGTCATACATTCATACATACATTATAAAATATGTATATATGCAAATACACATTAATTTGTAGTTGTGAAAATAGATATTCGTTGTGTATTTCAAACGTATACGTCTGCATTGGTTCATTTGACATAATGAACTAAGTTCTACTAGTTGTAATGCCCACTGCTGCGGGTGTACATGCGTGCATATGCCATGCAGCTTAACCTATCTTAAATATTGATATGACGATCCTTTTGATCTTGGTGGAGGGATTAACTATTGCAACTCAGTATCGATGAGTCGCAAAATCGATCGCCCTCAATGAACTCTGGTGTTCCCCCTCACAACCAATGCCCCAGGACTGGTATATCAAACACCATGGTATGTACTATCTTACCAATGGGAAAATACACAATGAAGATCCCGTACAGCATCTTCGGTACAGAAACTGTTTTATGAGAGACGGTAGGTTTGTAAAGTATAAACATCAAATATAATTAATTATCAAATAATGTTTAATATTCGAACATGTATTACATAAAGTGTTGTCTGAACGGTAAACGTCATGCATAAAACTTTAGCTTATGCACTTCTTCACGTGAGGTAAATAATTGTCCACAATTAGTCAGCTTGCGCATCTAACGCGTTCCACAAATGCCAAATTTGTAAACTTATTAACACCGAAATGCCGCATTAGTAACCCTATTAGCACATTAAAGAGTAAACTATTGCCGAATCTATCTATATGCTGAGGTAACGTTTAGCTACCAATAAATCGATATCGGCAACATTAGACTGAAAGGCTGCTTTTCTCGGAGAGATTCCACGAAATTGCTGATTTATCCGATTCTGTCGCTAACTGTCACTGTGGGACCCGGAGGCTTTATTCAAAACGAGGGATTCGTACAGTGGCAGCATTTTGAGCCAGTAATCAAATAGGATACTGCTTGTGATGCTATCCAATAAATCATCTATGGAACCAAAACGTAGAATTTTAGAAATGGCATTAGACAAGAATCATTAAAAATAATTGACGAACCACACGAGGTGTAATGTTGCCAGTCAAACAGCTGCATGGAATTATTTAAACGTTGAACGTCCAACCTGTTTTTTCAATACTGAAGAATATCGATTAGATTATCAAATATTGTTTGGGTCCTATTATATCGAATAGATTATCAGGTTTCAGTGGTTTGATAGACATGACCCGTTTCTCATTACAGCATATTTAGTGACATGCAAACAAATGTTTTGTCCCAACGTTTTCTGATTACTCAAGACTAGAGTATTAGTACTGCGTTCAGCGACAGAGACCAATCCTAACGTTCGCGAACAAATTGACTGTGTTCATTTGGTTTAACGTAAAAGTGCAAAGAACATTCCCGCGAGAGGTTGTTTCTGCTCCGGCTGAACTCTGCCTTGCTGCGAATTTCAGAAAACAGTGTTTGTATTTAAAGGTTTAAAAGTCTCTGTCGTTAGCAGATCCATCCAACATGTGTTCAGACAAGGAGTGTACATGAAGGAGCTGCTGTATTTAGTTCATTCGGTTGAGCATCCACCTGATCGAATCGTCTCGGTGGATTCATTCAACTGATTGGGTTATTTTTCTTGTTTCAACCAGTACACCACAACTGGTCAAAGGCCGTGGTATGTGATTTCCTATCTGTGGGAAAGTACGTATAAAGGAGGCCTTGCTACTAATGCAAAACTGTCGCGGGTTTCCTCTGATGACTATGAGTCAGAATTACCAAATGGTTAACGTCCAATACCTCTTAATGGTGTCGTTAACCAAAACAAAATGTAGTGGGTTTTTTGACGTACATGAAATGATTATCTGATGCAGATTCCTCAGTGTTCAGTTTGGGTACTGGCGTTCTCTCACATCAGATACTATGTTTTGTGTTCGTGTCACTGCTGTGTCCTTGTAGCAATCACTATTTCTGCCGCTTTCGCAATTTTAGTTTGCATGGACTCCTGTACACTATATTATTAATGTAACACATTAGCCTATATTATTTATGTGTATATTTTTGTATGTGTGCCAAAAATATACATCAGTATACTTTTACCTATCGCCGTCGCCATCTATGACTTGTGACTGTGCCATAGTTCATCAAATAAAGGAGATTTATTGGAATTTGTATCGCAAATCTAGCTTGATGACTCACAATAAAATACATTGCAATCATTTGCATTCAAACTAGTTATAGCAAAGAAAAAAGAAAGTTTCGTTTTATTATTAACGACATGCTCAACACATTTATTTTATGGTTATATGGCGTCAAACATATGGTTAAGGGCCACACAGATATTGAGAGAGGAAAGCTGCTGTCGCCACTTCATGGGCTACTCTTTTCGATTAGCAGCAAGGGATCTTTTATATGCACCATCCTACAGTCAGAATAGTACATACCACGGCCTTTGTTACACCAGTTGTGGAGAATTGGCTGAAACGAGAAATAGCCAAATGAATCCACAGACGGGGATCGATCCTGGACCCACCGCGCATCAAGCGAACGCTTTACCACTGGGCAGCTTCCCGCCCTTAGTTATAGCAGGTCCGCCCCACATACACGATAATATAGCCGCATCCCCCCTCCAACACCACACGGTCATTTCTAGCACAGCGCATGTCCGGGTAACTTGTATTTGACATTCTTTTAAAACTACATTTTCAAAACATCACCTTGTATAAATATTTTCGAACGTTGTTCGCTAGAGTGTTGTATTATTCAGGAAGGAAGCAAGTTTCTGAAAAGATTCTTAGCAATCTAACATTAATAACTCGGAAGTCAATTGATATTTATGTTTCCGTAACAAAGATTGAATTTGTTGTCATTAGAAACGTTTGTTGCCACTGACGCTGACGGTATTCAAGCGTGTACACGTGAACAAACATTTGCATTCACGTTTCGTGAGTCGGATTGCAAGACGATTACGAAGGTTACCGTAAACTTTGCTTCATCCGATATGTTGGCTGGGCTAGTGTTATCAAATGGCGGTGTTCGCCATGTTTGCAAGACGTTCCCAGATGTAAACAATGGTATCTAATGTTGAAGGGAGTTTGATGAGTCATTTCAGCCAGTCTGGAAGCTCAGGAATGGATGGTTGTTAGATGGTATATAGCAAACTGACGAAGTCAGTAGTGTTTACTAATTAGGGGTATTTATCAGGACTGACTTCTACTTTTATAAGTGAAATCTCACTAACGTATTTGGTGACCATCAATCAGGCAAAATGTGTGAGCTGCATGGATGCCAGCTGTGAATTATAGAGCAGACACATTTACGTGATATTAACAAAAATATGTTTTCACATTTACACATCGCAGAGTGATTCGTTGAATAAACTAATAAGAATAAGCCACTCTTGTCAATGACGGTCAGTTCTTAAATGTACATTATTGACACCATAATCATCAAGGATATTATATTTTAGTTTATCGCCATCCATTAACCATTAATATATCGGAATATATGAAAATTGAGCATCACTACTATACACAATATTTGGACTTTTATGTATGTATGTATGGATATATGTATGTATGTATGGATGATGATGAAATGAATGGTAAAGCTGCATTATTTTCGTTTTGGTGAGGCTGCTTGACAGGATTGTGTTCATCGTTGTCAGGTGAGCCATCTTGATATCACTAGAGCCCTAGAATCGGCAATATCTGTCGGATAATCGTCCTCTGTGTGAGGTCATGCATTCGAGTGAATAACCACTTGGCCATGACCTTGCATTTCCCCTTTTGAGCCCAGCGGTGAATTAATTCTAGGCTGGATCCTGTAATCCAATTTGAAAAACACCTCATTGTCTTAACAATATGTTAGCTTTAAGTCTGATGGGTTAGCACTACACCCACATGAATCAGTGTTGTTCATAAGACCATGTCCTGTAAACATCCACATTATCACTATCAATGGAATATGGGAAACTCCAACATCAACGACCACAACCATAATACTTAAGTCTCGCTACACAGTTCATTTCCTTTCCGGGTGAGAGTGCAATCACTTTGGTCCAAAACAGTTCCTAATTGTGATATATGTTGTGGTTCACATATTCCCTTCTAATACTTAAAGGGACATTCCTGACTTTGCTGCAATTTTTAAGATGGTATCGACTAACACATACTTTTTAACGAGTGTAATTACATATAACATATATTTTTCTGTCTAAAATATTAGTGATTGTATATTAAACGTGTTTCTGATCGTTCTAATATTTGTACTAGGTTAAATTTCATTTTTGTGTCCTAAAAACAAAATACAGTTTCGGCTTCTTACAAATATTAAGACGACCTGAAACAAATTGACTATACAGACACTGATATTCTAAACAAGAAAATGTATTTAATATGTAAGTTTAACCGTAGAATACTTTATTAGTCGGAAACGTCATACAGTGCAGAAAACTCAGGAATTTCCCTTTAAAACAATTTGCCTATGTTATTTTGTAATATTGTGCACTGACCTTTTGAAACACGGCTGTACAGCGAAACAGGCGGCCACTGTGATTCGGTTCACGCACCTCCTTACTGAACCCACACTACATCCAGATTCAATTTTTGAGTGAAAATAAATGCTTATATAGTATGTGTTCGCAACATGAAGCCGATATTTTAACAATCTTAATTTGTAATTAACATAAAACCGATGGCAGGTGGCATCTGCATAGTAAGACCTTATAGAATTGGAGATAGGGATACTAGTGGCAGAAAAAAAGACTAAGAAGTAAAGCAAAACTATAACAGCGTGTGCTTGGATAAACAAAATCTTTATTTTGTGTTGGGACTAGTTTCGTGAATATTGGTTTACACAAGAAGTCACAGTTTCAAGTTTTACAAGAGGGAAGCTTGATTCACGATGCGTGGTGTTTAGTAAATAGCATCTGATTATGCTAACTTTATTTTATACCCATTTCAAAACCACTCACAAGCAGCATTTACATACTTGATTTCTGACGCGTCTTCGGGTAAATATAATTTATTTTGCTTCCAGCAATAACAGCCAGGACGCATTCGATTCATAAGAGTAACGAGTGAGTAATACAATTGGAGCTTACAGACGAGGCGCGATCAGAAGCGACAACATTGCTCGTTTGAGATTTTATCCAACATAAAATTCGAAACGAGACATTCAGGAAAATAAATTTAATACAAATAGGTTTTCATTGGGATTTCTACAAAAGTACTTAGAACAAGAAATGTTAATAAATTTAAAGGTAAAAACCGTGACAAACGAAAGATGTCCATCAGTCATCATCAAAGACATACATATCGGCTAATATTGTTAAAACAGTTAGGACGTAATAATGTATATATGTTTAGTGTGCCAAAGTATTTTTATTAAAATGATGAACGTCAATGCTGATGGCTGCTTTGTTTTGTTTCTTGCACCGATGTCGGTTTAATCATGACGGCAATTGTTGTATTTTAGTTGTAATGTATAAACCTTTTTTCTTTTCTTTTTTTTTTACCGTTTCTGTAGTACTGACATCACCATCATCAACAGCAGTAACAACCACTGAACAAGTATTAAACTTTATTAGCAACACACCGGCCTCGGTGGCATCGTGGTTAGGCCATCGGTCAACAGGCTGGTAGGTATTGGGTTCGGATCCCAGTCGAGGCATGGGATGTTTAATTCAGATACCGACTCCAAACCCTGAGTGAGTGCTCCGCAAGGCTCAATGAGTAGGTGTAAACCACTTGCACCGACCAGTGATCCATATCTGGTTCACCAAAGACCATGATATGTGCTATCCTGCCTGTGGGAAGCGCAAATAAACGATCCCTTGCTGCTAATCGGAAAGAGTAGCCCATGAAGTGGCGACAGCGGGTTTCCTCTCTTCTCAAAATCTCTCTGGTCCTTAACCATATGTCTGACGCCATATAACCGTAAATAAAATGTGTTGAGTGCGTCGTTAAATAAAACATTTCTTTCTTTCTTTAATTAGCAACAAGATCGGAATGACTAAAACGTGTACATTGAAGAAAGACCTAACAAAAGCACTTTCACTTCATATAGAAGATACGGTGACTTCCAAGCTGTGACGTATGTTTAAAGTCGCAAACACTAGTTTCAACCCGTAACAAATGAAACAAAGTTTGGTTGATCTACAAAAACTGTAAAACATTGGGATAAAGTTATAAAAGAGTGAAACAAGAGACTGTGGCGATGAAACAAGGAAATACCCTTAAACTAGACTAGAGCACGTCTTCATAACGGTTACTTCCTAGAAATACGTGTGTTTTTAAGAATTTCAAAAATGGATTTCATTGTATTAGAAACACAATGACCAGAAACAGTTCGGATGTATGGACATGAAAAACAACAAATAATGTTTGATTATACATGCAATTATATATACAAAACCGCCTCTAATTGCGAAACGTATGCCATACTGTTTAAAAACTAGGGTTTACCACTTTAATTGACTTGTTTCTAGTTAATTTTTAAAATGTTTAGTTTTGAAGTGCTGGACGAAATTGTAGGTGATTAAACATTAAGAAATAAACTGCACATTAATAAATGTAAAACATTAATAATTCAATCTTAAAACCCCTACGTTTAATGCAAAAATATCATACATTCCTGCAAGAGGCCCAAATACCTTTCTTGGACACAAGTCTGGTATCATTATGTATTGGACAATGTGAACCCACAAGTAATTATATTTCTTTGAAAGTTTCTATTATCGTCAGTCCCATTGCGAAATAGCTGTGACTAATTGCAACTCATTTTCAGTTTGGGATTCTGGACTGGAGTAGGACTGCGTTATCGGAATTCATCAGTTCTGCGGAACTCGCACAGATTGAATGATCACGCTTTAAAGACGGCACGAACGAAGACAGGATAATGATGGAAACTGTCCCTTCCTGATTAAGGTCGTCGCACATAGCCCCAGATGACCACACTCGGGTCTTGGTAATCATCTTCTTACAAGGCGAGCTGACAGTGCAATTCGCTGGAAGATGGTTTCGACAGACTGAGGTCAACCAATTTGTCACCTTTGATATGTACGCTTTCACGGGTTGCGTCACCGTTTCTAACTTCATTTTGGAAAACAAATTTGCTTAAATTTGGAAACTGAATTTACAGATTTTGAAATTAGTTTACGGTTAACATGCATGGTGTTAGGATTAAAAAAAAACGTTTCAATCTTTCAATGCAAGTGGACATTTGCATTGGTTTCACCATAATAACTTCGTTGTGGAATAAAAGAAAGTAATCTACAAATTACATGTATTTATTTCCATCGGATAAGCATTAATACTCCAGTGTTAACTTCATTATTTTCTGCACTTCAGGTTTTGTCGCTGCAAGTTCGCAGTGTTTAAAAATGGACATTGTCGAACAATAAAAGCAAACAAAAACATAAATCTTTTATAACGAATCTTGCTTCTTCCACAGGTATGTTTTCATCCTTAAATCCTTATTTAAAATGCGTACTAACATTTTTTTTTAAATGCCATGTTGATGGGATTTTTTAAAATATAAATTAAGAGTCAATATCCTACTATATTATACAGATTTCCCCACCCCATTAAATAAAGATATCAAAATTGGCCCACACATTTTGTAAATACCAATATGTCCTAGGACAGCCACTAGCCTGAAAGCAGTGGCGTAACCGGTGGGGGCACGAGGGTCATGCATCCCAATCAAACTTGTTTACAAACTATTAAATTTGATAAAATCATACATACATACATACATACATACATACACATACATACATACATACATACATACATACATACATACATACATACATACATACAACCATACATACATACATACTGTGGGTTGCCCCCACACCCTCCAATATAGGTTTCCCCCAATATAAAATCCTGGCTACACCAGTGCTTGAAACGCTTGATCAAATCATTGCCGTCACACGAAAATACAAGCATATGAAAGCAATTATTTTAAAACGTGGATGTCGTCACTATACGTATGCTGGTGAGATGTATGTTGATAGTATGAGTAGGCTACTCACCCATATAATACAAAATTTTGAACATTAATATAAAACTCAACGAGACACGCATATCATTTTAAGTTATATTATAGTAATATTTAAGCTTTTAAATGTCCATTGAAATACCATGAAATGTATTGATTGCCTGTTACTTTTCAAGAATCTTTTCTTCTTTTTTAAAATCAATTAAAACAACATTTCCACTTGAAAAAAGTATCACTAATGAGATATTGTGAAGACAGTGAATCATCTGTTACGTCACTCTGCGCATGCCGGGCAGCATTTTGATAGAGATGTACGAGGCACGCATTTCCTCCCATTGACAGTGCGCACCAGTGTCCTGTCGGATGATGCATTTGTCAATCAGTTCCGCCGAGTGTGGGGTAGAAACAACAAATAGTGTTCCTAGCTGGGTCCTTTGAGATGGTTCTGTAGTGTTTCAACACCTGCGACTGAACTAAGAATTTAAAAAAAGAAAGAAAGAAAGAAAGAAATGTTTTATTTACGGTTATATGGCGTCAGACATATGGTCAGGAAACCCGCTGTCGCCACTTCATGGGCTACTCATTCCAATTGGCAGCAATGGATCTTTTATTTGCGCTTCCCACAGGCAGGATAGCACAAACCATGGCCTTTGTTAAACCAGTTATGGATCACTGGTCGGTGCAAGTGATTTACATCTACCCATTGATCCTTGCGGAGCACTCACTCAGGGTTTGGAGTCGGTATCTCGATTAAAAATCCCATGCCTCGACTGGGATCCGAACCCAGTACCTACCAGCCTGTTGTCCGATGGCCTAACCACGACGCCACCGAGGCCGGTAAACTAAGAATTAGATCTGTGGTAGAATAGCCTTTACACCTGTTGTAAGTTGTAATGTAAAACACCCTGCTCTAGAAAAAGATCCCTTCTATTTTATTCCTTAATGCACGACAGGTATAATTTGTTATATGGTACTCTGCAACTGGTATATCAAAAGCCGTGGTATGTGATGTCAAGGAAAGTGATTATAAAATAAAAACAATTTTTCTAAGAAGAAATAGGAAGTGGGGTCGACCCATGCTACTTTTTTACTTTACTTTGTTTTAAATGGGTACCATCTCGTATCCACCAGAAGCGGACACGTCCGCACCACCATACCAACTATAACTGGACTACACATTAATCTGCTATTCTCTTGTTGAGACAGATCCGACTTTTCAAGACCTGTGTCCATACAGCACTAAACATTCCACATCTAAAGAGTGTCTACGCATTTTTTCTTTGTGGGATGTAACCCATCTCGTCACTACAAGCTGCTCACCTTAACGGCCTTGACGAG
>JAECMU010148142.1:10457-21158 GCA_016106625.1 Dracogyra subfuscus | reverse complement strand
GAAAAGAAGGAAGATACAGTCACGTGACCGGAACTAGAGAGCAATATACAGTAGAAGAATTTAGGCCATTCCATTGGCTTTAGGGATGTTCGACCAGACCACTCCGTGGGGGGGAAATTTCACTTTGTTTGAGGATCAGTAATGTATAATAAAAGAGAAAACACCTCAAGTTTTCTCCATTATGGATACAGTTCTGAGTGTCAGCAAGTTAATGCTAAACAAGACATTTAACTTTGCAGGATTCATGTGTGCTTAAAACGATTTCAATTTTTGAAATTCAAAATAAAAATGTACTATACCTTTTGACAAAATGGTAAGCAAAATGATGTAATTCCAACTGGCACAGCATCTGATTATAAAATAATTCTGTGTTTTTAAAAATATGTCAAATATAATGACAGTTAAATATCAGTTAATTGACATTGAAGTAATCAGTCAATAAAAACAATCACCATTAATTAAAAAATGTCTGATGTGTATGGTCTTTCTCCTAAGTACTTTTACAGTAATAATATAAGTATATATAGCAATACTGTACAGTAATTGAACTATTTTTCAGATGTTTCATCCCTTCGTGATAGACACAAGTGTTATTTATAACTTGAGTGGCTGCCGGTGGAAGAAAACTGGTCTCAAGAGACTAACTGAGCTGTTCCTCGAGTAGGTTGAATATGTGTATTGTTGACTAGTAGAATTATAAGAATCCATTATACGAGGTCATCGGAGACAGAAAAAGTACACTCATGGTGGTAAACATTTTGACCTGGGACAGAATTTTCAGCACCGAGGTTGTACTTTTTCAATCCCTCGTGACTGCATATGATGAAGTTTTTTTCTCTCATCCATTTGATAAATACATGAAAACTATCATTTTACATGAACAGAAAATATGGCTGAAAAGGTAACATAGCTGTACATTAGGTTCAATTAATATTTTAGCATATATTCATTCCTACCTACCTACCTACACATTGTGTATACCGGTAGATGTTTTATATGTTCATTCTGTCTGACTGTGTATTAACCGTTTGTTCATTTAATATGTCCAGGTAGTTCTTTATTTTTTTCACTATATTAATTTATAATTTAGTGTTATATTATCATGTTATAGAGCTAATTTGTTATGTTCATTTATTACTGGGTTGCATGTAAATGTATTATTCAGCAGTTTGTAAATTGATAATTTCAGTCGTAAAATTCAGGAAAGTAAGCAAGGTCATAGTTCTATTGAAGACAGCCAAGCGACGATGGAACTGGTTCTCCTCAAACTGAAGAATGGTAAATAACAGATATTAATATTCACTGCACACCTTTCCTATAGTCAGGCTACGGATCGGAGATTTCATTTGTAAAAATTGTTCATTTTTAAATATTTAGTCCATGGTTTGATTTATTCACAATACTTTCCACAAGTAAGCTGACTATCACACATTGTCATTCATTTTAATAAACAATTTTAAGAGGAACAAACTTTAATCGAAATATGGGCCTAAAACCATGAATATAATGAACAATGATTAACTATTGTGTCTGTAACTTAGGCTAAAGAGTTCATGTCAAGTCAGTCAAACTTGATCTTTGTCAGTTCAGATTGGTGTTGGCAAGCTGAGGATCTTACTTTACAGATCAGGCTTATACAACTCACCATGGCAATGCCTACACATTGTATGTATGTATGTGAGCTCATTAAACATTTGGGTCTAGGATCTAAAGTTTCTTAAACCCTCTGAAAACAAAGGGGGCTTATTCAAACACAATTTTCTATCAAATACAGTCATATTTTCCAATGATGGTTTATAATATGTTGATGCCACATATAAATTTTAGGTCTGACATTTGGAGACTGTGTTCTTGAGGCATTTGAGGACATGCAGAAACAAGTGGATAATACAGTAACCCTGCCAACAAATGCTGAACAATCGGAAGATAAATCGTTAAAAACAACCGACGAGCAGAAGACGTCGGTAAAAGAAGAACCTGTATCATGTGATGGACATATAGAAAACAAATCACCGACTGAGTCATCAGGGGACTCCGAGGCAGACAGTGAGACTAGCGATTCAGAGGATAGAGATTTGGAAAGTAAACATTTGAAGAATAAAGACTTGGACAGTAGAGAGTTAGAGAACTGTAGCAAGAGAACTGTGGAAGAGAGAAGGAATCTCTTTTTGCAAGAGAAACATTACAGCAGTTTGTTTCAGCAAGTGAAGAAAGTTAAAAAGACAGGTGACGTTTAATTGTTTTGTGACTCGTGTGTGAACTGTCAAAGATAAAATATAATTGTGACATTTAATAAATATTGACCTGTGTCATATGGTAGTAAAGAATTTGGAAAAAAATAGGGTGTGGCTAAACAAGTTTGATTTTAAAAAAGTACTTTCATGCACTGAATGCAATAGTCAAATCAATAAAACATACATTATAAAGATTTAATAAAAAAAAATTCAATACAAGTTATACAGTGCCCTACATAGATCTCACTATCCCACACACACAAACAAGTTTCACTCTTTTTTTTTCCAGTGGTTTTCCATACTCATTAATATTTCACCATTTACTTCTCACTCTTTTCATTGCACATATTACCCAGGGAAAACACCCAGTCTCCAAAACACTACATGTAATTACGTTTTAACTATACCCATCAACAAAAGGAATGCACAAAACACACATTTCATAAAACTATACCTGAAATACGCCTATGGCAAATACAAGCACAAACAATAAATATTTTCCAATATTGTTTCAGTTTCAGTTTTAATGCAACTATTAAGTAGCTGTAAATAGTTTGTTGTTGGCATTTTCCAGCTGTTGTTATTGACAACGAGGAAGTCACCTCAAGATGGACGTCGGAACAGAGTGATGATGTCACATGTGTACAAGTATCTAGTGACAAGGCGTGCTACAAACAGGCCAAGAAACATGTAAAAGATTATCCATTTGTCTGGACTCAGTTCCACGGTTTCTCACAGTCTGACTCTGAGGCATCAGATGCAGAACATTTGAGAAAGGTTTGTAGTGTGCGTGTTGTCCCTATAGATATGCAGAATTACAGTAGTATCAAAACATATATCAAAGAAATGCATGGCAGCAATTGTGAAATCCAATATGACTATGTGAATGTGGAAAACAAAACTTATTCTATTTTTTTAATATTTGTCTCTTAAAAAGTAGATTTCACATCACACATCAAAAATCTGTTTTTATTTTTAGATAACCGAGATATGCGCTGCCTATATGTGGTAAAATGTTTCCTTTAGGACTACATGTCATAATTATCAAATGTTTGACGTCCTGTAGCTGATTATTAATAAATCAGTGTGCTCTAGTGATGTCGTTAAACAAAAAAAAATGTATTTGATGATGAAAAGCTCCAAAAGCTGATGATAAATAAATCAATGTGCTCTGGTGGTGTCATTAAACACACGTTAATTTTTTTTCTTTTAGGAAGTGTTGTGAAATCATCAGAACATCAAAATGTTGCATACTAACTTATTTGAAAGAGGTTTTCTATTTTAAGTACTATAATTTACACTATACAGTATAGGCATTTATTGTCAGCTTATTTGTATTTACTGATTCTGTTGTTGCTCAGCAGATTTGTCAAATTTAGCACACCATAAACTAAATTAATTACCTATGTTTATGTTACAGGAAAGGCTGCAGAAAATCGACAAATATCTGAGAAAACTGATGAAAAAAGTGAAGGAAAGTTCTCTAGTTTGTGTTCTATTGACGGGACGAGACGACCAACACAGACTGTGTAATGGTGGCGCATTTGTGAAAATCACATAGCAATGTTAGCATATACACAGCCGGGTCGACATTTTACATATTGTTACACCTGTAATATTATAAATCATGTGTTCTTGATTTTAAAAACTATTGAGTTTTTGTTTTACTTTTAAATTCTCTAGAAGTGGCACTTTGTAATAAATGCCTGTGTAAAGTGCCAACAATAATTTAAATAATATATCTCTCAATCCCGCCCTAGCAATGCCTAGTGTTTGTAGTGATTATAACTAGCATTCACTTGTGATAAAAGTGCAGTCTACGAGGGATTGACCCATTGGACTATTTCTCGTTTCAGCCAGAGCATCACATCTGGTATGTCCCATCCTGTCTGCGGGATTGTGTATATAAAATATCCCTTGCTGCTAATGCAGGTTTCCTTTCTAAAGACTATATGTCACAATTACCAAATGTTTGACATCAGTAGCCGATGATTAATAAATCAGTGTGCTCTAGTGGTGTTAAACAAAAAATCCCCAATTGTTTAACTTGTACATGCACATTATAGAGCAGTCAATTTTGATTGTGCTAGTTTCATTGGATGGTATGGCTGTAGTAACTGGGTCTTCTTCATGCAGAAAGCAATCCGATAGCAAATCGATATGTCACCTATATATTACTCTGAAATACAGATATCTTCTCGGTGGTCTATTCAACAGGCTAGAGATTTTGGAAGTGATCATAGTTATCATTTATAAGCTGTGATGTCACGACAACACATGCAATAGACAACAACAGTTTTGTGATATCATAGTACTAAGATGGCATAAAAAAAAATCAAAGCACAGGAGTATAAGAAACATTTTTAGGCCTAACAAAAAAAAGTCTTGGTTTTTAGAAACGCACTCCTACCAAAAAACAGATCTAGCCCTAATTTTTATTTTATGTATTATTATTATTGAATGTTATTTTTATTAATATGTACGTGAAAAAGAGAACATACACACCATATTATTTTATCTGGACCCAACAGTGGAAGCATTTGTTTTATACCTTACATCGCAGCAACTTTAAGGATAATACAGACAATAGAAAAGATTTGTTGACAAAAAACACATTTATTTCAATAAATATCTGACAAGTGTACACCTTCCAATCATTATGAAACATACGTTCAACATTTATAAACCGATACTATAAATTTACACATCAAGAACTCCTACTACTAGGAAGAATGAAACATTGTAATGTGTTCCTTTAGGAACTGGAACTGACCCACACAACTGCATGGCTAACTATGTACTGCACTAGGAACTCTAAAACAAACAAAAACAAGTTTAGCTTAGTCTACAATACACATTAAACCGAGTGTATTAAAAGATATAAAATATGTTTTTGAAGATATGGGAGAGAAACGTAACATAAGCAGTGTATTGTCTACCTGAAAGATTACTGAAACATGATCGCTGCTGATCGGTAGCTGTTATTACTAAAACATGATCGTTGCTGATCAGTGGCTGTTGAATATATAGTTTTCATGGTCGTCAAATTTTCGAAACCTATACGGATGAAAGAAATGGGGGACGATACCAAACTTAAATCACTACTGGATTAAAAAGTTTGTTTTTGTTTCACGACACCACTAGAGTGCACCAATTTATTAATCATCGACTATTAGATGTCATAAAATTTAGTAAATTTGACATGTAGTCTTAGAAAACATGCTACATTTTTCTGTTGGCAGCAATGGATCTTTTATATGCACCATCCCACAGACAGAATATCATAGCCTATAACATGACCTTTTCTATACCAGCCGTACTTTTCTGTCCCACCTGTACTAAATTAGTTAGGCCTATATAAAATAGCAATATGTAATGTTGGATTTGGTGTTGGTACTGTGGGATTGACGGCCAGTGACAGTTAACTTCAGTTATCTTATCACTGCTATGTTATGAAACCATAGCCTATGGCAGTGCTAAGATCATTTAGAAAATATGGGCCCCGATACTATGGATGATGTTTTTCGTTGCAGTCAATTTTTGCTGTTACTATTTAATTACAGTCAAACTTGTCCTAGCGGCCACCTGTACTCAGCGGTCACCTGCCTTTAGCGGCCACTTTCTTTCCTCCCAAACGATTTATAATGTAAATGCACCTGTAATAAGCGGTCACCTGTCTAACGCTGCCAGCGGCCACCTAAATCAGATCCCAAGTCGCTAAAATACCTGTATTAAGCGGTCATAGTAAAGTTTTACTATTATAGACAAGGGATGTTTTAAGAACAGCTATAAGGTGCAGCAAATAACAGATCTTCACACCTTCAGGAATACTAATACCCATTCAGTCTTGACATCTCAACTGCCTATCAATTAAGAAAGCATGGCTCGGGAATGCATCTAATTGCCTCAGGGCAATCTACGCTTGACGTTTGTAGATTCACATACTATGAAGTGGGAATTAAATAATTAAATGGAAAAAGACACAAACTTGTTGAATGGTTAATTTAATGCATTCCATTTGCATTATTTCCGAAGGAGACGACATTTCAAAAGTTGATTTATAGTCAACTGTGTTGCACACATCCGTTGGTTAGTAGTACAAACGGTAAAACAAGAAACAACAACAAATGTTTTAAAGACTATATATGTGGCAACCTGTACTCAGCGGTCACCTGTCGTAAGCGGCCACTTTTATTTACTCCCTTGTGTGACCGCTTAAGACAGGTTTGACTGTAGTCTCATTACTTTCCACTGTCATAATGGTCTCCTGGTCATTTGTAACTTTCCTAACTGTTTGCGGTAAATGCTGGTGTTTAGCCACATGAACATGTCATAGTCTGTTTGTGTTTAAGACCTGCATGTATCATCGTTGGTACATTTCCAGGACCTAGCTCCAGCCACCCACCCAATAATTCTGACCCCACCTCCCACACCTGAATAAAAATATTGGTAACAATAAGGTTAAGATGAATTATACTTGTAGGCTATTTCAGGACTTACAGTTTTCAAAATTTTGTGGGAGAGTGTGGGTAGTTACAAACTTTGCTTTGCATCCTTGATCTCAGTCAGCCCCCCCACCCCCATCCCCAATGTCTGCTTACTTCCACCTTGCCTGATTTCATCCTTATTCTTTCTTTGGTGGAATAGTAAAGTGACTTGTTAAGCCCAATGAATCGTTAAAAGATGTGTCTTTATAATTCTTGCCCTCCGTAAAATGAAGAAATGTTAAAGCACTGACCACTCCTGACTGGTATTTTTTAACACAACCAGAATCCAAATCTAAAACATTTAGCTTTAACTGCAGAAGAAGTGTCTCTACAACAAATTTAACCGTGCATATTCAACTATACATTACAACACTAACTAAAGCACTATCGTCGATATGAGGTAAATCCCAAAACAGTGACTTAATATGTAATCTCGGCCACACTGCAAAACTCAATAAAACAACAACTGTAACAAGAATCATGTTTGTAACATAAGCTAACTGTAACAAATAAATTATCTTAAAATTAAACAGTTCATCACAATATGCATTTTTAAAGAAACACACAGACTATGAAAAAAACAAACAGAAGTAGATACATACAAACTTGTTAAACAAAACAAAAACATACATACAAACTTGTGCAAAACTACTGTGAATAATTAGTTATAATAAAATGTAGAGTTGCTTTGCAAAAATAGTACTAACAACTGGTAATTTTCAAACACTGCACTCAGTTATTACCAATAATTAGTATGATGAAATATAGGACAGATGTGCAAAAATAGTATCAATAAATGATGTATGATTTACGTATGTAAAATATAGCCCAGGGCCCCGTGTCACGAAGTGATCTTAGCCCTAAGATCACTGTAACTGCACACCTGACATATACACTTAAAGTAATCTTAGCCCTAAGATCACTGTAACTGCACACCTGACATATACACTTAAAGTAATCTTAGCTCTAAGATCACTGTAACTGCACACCTGACATATACACTTAAAGTAATCTTAGCCCTAAGATCACTAACTGCACAGCTGACATATACACTTAAAGTAATCTTAGCCCTAAGATCACTAACTGCACAGCTGACACATACACTTAAAGTAATCTTAGCCCTAAGATCACTAACTGCACAGCTGACACATACACTTAAAGTAATCTTAGCCCTAAGATCACTAACTGCACAGCTGACATATACACTTAAAGTAATCTTAGCACTAAGATCACTTTGTGGGATGGGTCCCAGGACTGGTTTGAAGTAAGTATAATATATTCAAAATGTATTATTACATAGATTTTCAATTGTCCATGTACAAGTGCTAAACTCTGGAGACAATTTCATACTTCAGCATTACAAACTACAAGCAAGTAAATAACGTTACTGTAGTGGTGTTCCAATAATTGACCGTACATAATCAAATATTGATCAGTTCAGCTCAAACACTGAAATCATTTAAACAGAAACCAGATACACTTAGATGATGAACTATATGAAAACTGTTGAAGCCTGAGAAATTTTTGACACAAAGAAACAAGATACCTAATGGGTATTCAAGGTACACAATAATTGCATAGATCTAATCCAATGTTTCTAACATTCCTATATATTTTATCCAATTGTATAAGTGAAAAGTGATTGGTTTGTGAAAACCACCATCAAAAGATGAACTTTCAACCCATTCCCAGCAGAAGATAATGCAACTGGTGTTTTACACACAGTCACTGAATAGGTTAATATTTGGCTAATGACAAATTATCATTGTTAATTATGTAATTTTTAAAAATGTATAAAGGTCTGCCATTAATTGGTGCATATACACATGATGAAACTGTTACAAATAAACTTTGATAACATGTCATATCCAAAGAGGGTTAATTATAACATTAAAACAAAAATTAAGATTGTGATTCACCAATTTAAACTTCTTTTATTAATTTATTATTATTATTATTGTTTGGATATGGAAAGAATTAATTTGCCTATGTTTTTGTTTTACTTTCAAAAAAACAAAATGTTTATGCACATTGTAATGTCTGAAAGCATGCTGTAAATCATCATCTTTAAAAAGGGTTCACTTCCTGGTATGAATGGTGTAGTTAGTAAGGTGTAACACATTTTTATAACACATTCTATGCTACAAATGCCGACTGTTTGCTTCACATAAACATTTAGTTAGTAATAAAACTGTGAGGTGATTAAAAGATGTGCATTTATTAATAAAATATGGAAACATGGACTACCACACACAGACTGTCGGGATCAAAAGAACTGCAGATAGTTAATACATGATCTGCAACATACCAGGACTTAATGCTAGTTCCTAATTACATTTAGTTTTAACTCTAGCCACATGAATCTGGATGATCTAATGCTAGGCTTAAGACTATCAACTGGCAAGGCAAAGTTGACCAACTCCACACCAAACTAAGATGGGTGCACTCCGATTAATAATAAATCGGTCATAGGAGTTGTATATGATGAACGCTCAAACTAGTAACTGGATCAGCAAGTTGGCTAACTTCGCCATGTCAGTTGGTAGTCTGAGATTGGCACATAACAATCACTTTCAAATCAGAAAATGTTTTCTGTTAATAAAACCGATACTGTAATGTAAGGGATTTGAACTCGAGATATTCTGAGTAATGGTCCAGGCTCTACCAATAAGAATGAAATGCCCACTGTCTGTATACTGTTTGTATACCGTGGCAGTATTTTTTACAAAGACTACTACACAAGTAACAAAATACCTGGTCAAGGGAACAAAATTTGATGCACACCTCCATTCATTTTCTATCTAATAAACTTTTAATCACATAACCAGAACTCACTCAAATACTATAATTATATATAATCACAATTTATTAATCTACATAATTTTTTTGTAACAGGTTAATAAAAGTCTTGCATGCATAGCTTTCTTAAAACATATTTTTTCTCATTTGTTTTTCTAAACGTTTATATCTCAACATTATAAAGTAAAAATTTATCATCAGAACTGTTTATCAATGTTATTTTTATACCAGTAACCACATACATGTACTTTATTACTGGGTTAAACATAATTATTTTCTTCTTTGCCCTCTCCTGTAATTTGTGAAAACACGTGTGTCAATATTATATTTTTCTTCTGCTCCCTGAAACCATAACAAGTATATATTACATTTATCACACAAAAAGACAATCTGTACAAACTACTCAGTTATTGAATAACTTAATACACTGTTTAAAACACCCTAGCCATATTTTACTGTCATGGTTATAAAACAGATGATATTATTTATATTTCACTTTGAGTGCAAATTAAATCCTCATTTTGTAAAAACACACTACAACATCTCTAACACAAAGTACATTTATTTTAGATGTCCTTTAATGCTGGATCAGAAGGAATATATATGTATATTTAAATTATACTTTAATCTCAAGATATAACAAATGATGATACTTGATGCACAATTCATTGATGATGAGCAAATCAATAAAACATTCTGGAAACCCAGAAAGTGGTACATGGGATACATTGGAATACTTTATGTACTGATCTGGTATCATACAGATATAAAATAAGTATGATTGTATGTACCGATTCAAATAAATCAGTACTGGCCACAGTGGTGTAGTTGTTGAGCTGCTTGGTACAGAGTTTTCATCCCAGTACCAGCTTCTACCCAGAGCTATGTTTAACTACTCTCTGGGCAGATGTTATAACCACTACACCCATGTCTGTCTCACAAATAACTCACTAGTCTGGATTTGAGGACCCAGGTTGCTGAGGTGTGTGCCCATGACTGTGTTTATGAATCTTAATTCGATATAAGCAAGAAAATCATTCATCCGTTATGGGGCCATTCAAATATTATGGAAAGCTTAGGGTGTTGTGTAAGTCCCAAGTGTTATGTGGCATTACAAGGGGTGTGTGTGTGTGTGTGTGTGTGTGTGTATTTAACAGTGTTAACGTAACACAATTTTGTTT